>JAYKQN010000020.1:16370000-16625000 GCA_036785175.1 Eupleurogrammus muticus
CCTTCCAAGGAACATTGTGGAAACGTAACCACAATGAAAGCCTTATGTCAGTTTTATGCTTTAACATCCTGGGAACTTTATGCGGGAACATTAAATAAATGATCCAACAACTGAAAACAAATGCACCCAGCACTTTTTGGGGACGGGCCTTCGCCAGCTGGGACGGTTGCAGATTATCTTTGAGCTCAAAATGTAATGATATTGCCCTTATTATGACCTGCTATAAATAGCAATGGTTGCATACTCACCTTTAGCTCCCTCTCATGGTGCCCACTGCAGAGCGTGTTCAAGGAAACTTTGAAGGATTTCCACACCGGACTCAAGTTGTTCATGACCGTCTGCGCGACACAACGACACACCAACATCAGAGTTACTGCTAATCGCCCAATAATCAGCTGCATCGACACGTGCGTGTGTGCTTGTGCATATAATTACCTCAGTTCTGTGCACGAGCGACTCAGTCCCGTCATCATTTATTCTGAAAATCTCCAGGAAAGGGTCTGACTTGCTGAAGAAATCCTTCGGGGGAGAAGAAATGTTGGTACGCCTCAGAACGCCCTCTGATCACCATAAATCATTTATTCGCTAACAGAATCATTATTTCACCCATTTCTCTCTCTCTCTCTCTCTTGTTTCTTCCACCCATCCCTTTCCTGAGCTCTCTGAATTATTCGCTCCGCCCCTGCATTCATCCATCTTTCCCCCTAAGGCACAACTTGTTTAGATTAGTCATCCGTGGCCATGTGTCTGTGTGTGTGTGTGTGAGTGTGTAAGGATGAAAACTAATATAGTTATCTGTGTGTTGTGTGGACTGTGAGATAGGGGGGGGGGGCTTTTTAATGCCAGATTGTACTTCTGTGTATTGTGAGAAAGTTGCTTTATTACTAAATCCCAATGCTATCCACCCACATACTTCTTCTTGCATGCAAGTCAAGCACATACACACACACACACACACACACAAACTCATATCTCTAAGTAATAATTCGTCCAGTAGGCGTTTTGTCGCCACGTGGCCATTCAAACCTTGTCGTCTAGTTTACGAGCGCTGAAGGAGAGCTCCACGTAATCGTCATTACCAGACAACTCCTCTGCTGTCACCTTTAGAGAGAGGAAGAGGGGGGGAGACACACACACACACAGGTAGAAAAATGAGGTGAGAGAAAATGAGATGGAAATGAGGTACAGAACAGATTGAAAAGGCAACATCATCAAATTAATTATCCTCAGAGTGTTTCTGAGTGCTAGACGGGGCGTGCGAGTGATTTTTGAGCATGTTCTGGAGTGTGTGTGTCTGTGTGTGTGTGTGTGTGTGTGAGTCGACTTCTGGAAGGGCGCCGTACCGTTATGGAAGACTTTCCGGCGGTGTTCCCCTGTTTGAGTAGAGCTTTGGTCAGTTTCCTCTGTGAGACGATCTGAGACGAGAGAAGCAGAAACAAAGGACGGTCAGTGGCTTTGGCCTCAGGGTCACCCTGATGCTCCCCTGGCTTCGCTCCTCTGCTCCTTAAAAGCAGCGAGTACACGCGCCTTCCTCACTGCCAGAGGTTCTACACACCACCAGAGCAGAGGGAAAAAGGAGGAATCATTTATTTTCACTATAATTATTTATTATAGTATAATTATAGTTAATTATTTCAACACAAGTACAAACTATCACTCTCTGTCAGCTATAAAGAACAGCACTGCTCATTTTGTACTCTATAGTAGTACCTTGTGTGTTATATAATTTGTATGTGCATATATGACAATGTAAAGCAAAAACAATGGAGAGTGCTTAGGGAATTCATTGATTACATCATTTATTGCATTAATTAAATAAATAAATAAAGTTAGCGCTTTCCAATAAACTTTTTTTTTATTGCGCACCGGATGAAGTAATAGAAAGGCAGTTAATGAGAGTCGATTCCCAGTGGATCAGCAGCTCCAGCGACACTTCCTGATACCAGGGAGTCATTGGACTCAGTGTTAATGTCTGCGCAGTAAAAGAGATACGCAGGTGTCCTGCACTGGGCTCTGATTACATCTATAATGAAGGTCTGGGACCTGGAGCTGGAATACATTTAAATAAAATGAGCAGGAGCCCTTTTTGTATTCGGAGTTACAATACATTTATGTATGAGTTCAATACATAGCATAGGAATAAATGATAATTAGAAATAACTGACAACTCACACTTATCTGCCTCCAGTTTTAACTTAATTCATCTCATGCCAGTTACTATTGGCTACGGAACCCAACACACTAATTGGTGCGCTTACACTGCTCTGATATGAAGCACTGCAGTGTCTCTCTCTGAACAAAAAAAAAGAAAACAGCCCTGGATCGGCAGAAAGTTGTTGTTCACACTTAGAAAGCGCGTCCAATTTCAGTAAACCCCTGCAGCCCCGGGCTCCAGAATCCTCATCTTCCGTGTCAATAATCACGATTCCGCCAACAATCACAAATCCGCCAGTTTCACGCACGCAGCATTTGCTCCGTTTCCTCCTGTTCAATGTCACATAACCCGGTGTTTCCCTAAAATCCACTGTTCACTCATTTTTTAATGAGAACAAAATGAATGACTACTGCTGTTTTCCTTGTCGACTGCTCTTAAGATATTTAGAGAAACACACAAATAAAAAGTCTTGAAATATTGATTACAACATCATTAAGCAGGGGCAACAACACATTAATGAGTAGCAAGGTCACATGTATTAGCATAATGCACATAGAAATGCTGAGAAAGCACAGTTTGAACCATCCTGTGCGTTAATTACAGGCTCAAAGGCATCTACAGCATCGTATTAATCCAGTTAGTGGCTGCAGCTGAATGGCTCCAATGAAAAAGTCACATTAGGATTCCATACATGGATAAAGGTATTTGCTCTGTCACTCTAATCATACTACGCAATACCTATAGTTTAATGAACTTTACACAGGATTACACACTCACATGGTCTGTGAATTTAATAAATTCTGTATGTGATGTGCAGGTAAAATGGAATTTGCTGGTTGTAAATGGTGGTGGAAACTTCTTTAGTAGGAGTAGCACATAAGAAATTACGCCTAAATGTATTAAAGTAAGAGGAATTTCATTCATTCGTTAAAACTCAAAACTCACATTATCCGACAAATGTCAGGTAAATCTGACTGGTCAGGGGGCAGTTTGCTTTTTCATCGCTTTTCCAACGTCTTTGCCTTTTTTTTTTTTATTGATCGTAGCTCATTTCCAGCATCCGGTTTTGATGACTGTCTGAAACCTAAGGTTGTGGCAAATTTTGAATGAAGTGACGACCTGGAACCTCCTTTCTTTCTTTATATTTGGCTACATATTCACTGAATCTATTGATATGCATAGCGATTTATATGACATCATTATTAAAGTATAACTTGTGAGGTTTAGCCTAAACTTACTATAAAACAGTGAAGCCTATAGCCTGGTAGAAAGTGATTCAAAAAACATGTTTCGAGGTTCTACTGCACCATAGAAGCTTGTTGAAGCTCCAACAAGCTTCTAGGGCAAAAAAATCTTGACCTAGGCAAATAATAAAAAGTAAAATGGAGATTTTCCTATGGAACATAAGCCTATTATTTTAAAAGGGTGATGATGATATATATATATATATATATATATATATATATATATATATATATATATATATATATATATATTTCTGCTGCACTGTGGAGCTAGTACTTCACACACATTTGTATTCTTCATACGTGTTGGGCCCATCTAAAAAGGAATTAGTCTATGATTACACGCTGCTGTTTGCAAGACGTCAACGACTAAAAGGTTGGTAACCACTGGTGTCGACTTTAATCATGTGTTGCAGTTTGAAAGCTTTTCATGTTATCCATTGTGTCAAATCTGCGTCTGAAAAGTGACTCAAATCGATGTGGCCGAGTAGAAAGTACAATATTTCCCTCTGAAATGGAGTGGAGTAGGAGTATAAAGTAGCACTGTACTTAAATACAGTTCTTAGTTGTTATCCATCACTGGTCATAAGTGTAACCACTGATGCAGATAACTGCACTCCTGTCATGCAATCAATCACACACACACACACACACGCACCAATGGTGAACTCAGTCTAATTTGCCGTTAGAAGTTCACAGTAAATGAAACGCAGATTTCACTTATACACACCACTTGGCTTTTGCAATCGTTGAGGTAATATGCAGTTTTTAGTTTATTTATTACTGTACAGCAGAAGGACACAGTAAAAGAAAAGGGCGTAGTATGCAACAAGGGTTTACCTGTCCCAAGGTGCACTCCATGGACCCCAGGAAGTCTGCGTCCCGGAGGCCGTTGTTGCTGGAGCTGATATCATGAAGCTCAAAGCGGAGCCTCTGGACCTCCTCAAAGTAGTAGTCCACCAGGAAGATCTTGGAGAACACCGGGCCGCTGCTGCTGCGGATCACCTCCGTGCGGTCCACCTGCAAAACACACTTGTGAACAGCGGCGTGCACGGACGTTTCAAAGGGCGGGGATGAAAAGGAAGGAAAAAAAGGCACGTATAGTGGGTCTTTATTGCTTGAGAGGGTACACGATTCCCTCCAAGCCACTTAAGCCCAAACTTTGGCTGCCATGAGGACACTTTAGCACATTTTTTGGCTCGCTCATGAAGTCAACCCAGTAACTACTGCAATTTTGGCATCGAAAAAGAGCATAAATTCTGCATCTCTAGATGGACAGGTGTGTTGGAGCCAACGTTGAGACAATTACTGCGGAACAAATAACTCCTGCACACCGACTTCCTCACTAGCGATTACAAAAGATTTATTAGGGACAGCGTTTGAGTACACAGACCAATGTTGTTCCATATAAATCTTTCGCTAGTGAAGAACGCTGCGATAGTTCTTGTACTCGTCTAAACGAGCCAGTTGACGAGAAGTAAATTAAAGGTCCCATATTCTACACTTTTCCTGCAGGTTTTGATATCCGTAACAAGATATATTTGTGGCGGTGAGTACCCAGTGTGCATTTCTCTGCAGATTAAATGTTTTTTAAACACGGGGCAGTATTTATATATCACCTAGACCTTTGTCAAATCTCTCACTTTCTACTATCTGTGTGGGGGAAAAAAAAGCAAATGCAGTATTTCCTTACAACTGATGATAAGAAAGGTTACTTCATGTCATGCCAGGTGATTACACTCTTACATCTGGAGGCTGATTGGCACGTCCTGCCATAGCAACAACCTTGAATGTCACAGAAATGATAAGAGAGACGATCAAAGTAGGTGGAACCTGAAAAGAGAAAACTCCTCTTTAATTCCCAGTTCAAAATCTGCATTTGAAATTTTCAGTGTGGATTTATATATTCATTTTAATTAAAAAAATATATATATATGATTATTTGACCTGTTATTTTTATTTTTGCATTATAAATGATGAATGAATTGTTTCATAGGGCCATTGACATATATGTCTTTTAATTATTTATTTATTGCACAATGCTAATATTCTATTATACAGAACATATGTATACATGTTGGGCTTTTTTCAGTCTGGTCACACAAAATTCATCATTCATAACTCCATGTTTGCTCCTTCATTTATTAAATTTGCCTTGTATTAGAATTTCATTCAGCGTGCAAAACGCCGGCGTTGTGCATTGATTGTGAACCTCGACAGACGTTTCAGCATTGCAGCAATTACCGCAAATAGTCATTACCACATTGCTCGCACCGTTCAACTTGAGAACTGCCAATATAGATTTTTTTCTTGATGGCTTCATCACACGAGCGGTTTGACTTCACAGCGAAGGGGCCAGTCTCAAACTGGCTGAGAGAAAGAATCTATCCAACACTCGCAGGGACTGCTGGGTCCCTGTTATTGTCGATAAGCACACACACATTACCATAGAAGTGAATGGCACACCGACAGCCTCTCACACACACACACACACACGGACAGATTTGGCCTTTTTCTGACACTTACCTCAATAGGCTGGCATTTCATTAAATAAAAAGTTCACACATAGACAGACAATGCATATATATGCACACACACACACACACACAAAAGTCTTAGATTTATCCATCTATCAATTTTTCGGTCTGTCTATCAGTTTATCATATACACACATAGGAAAAACACACACTCACACACACACACCAGTCGCCTTTTGTGGAGCCTCCAAAGATAATGCTGCACTACTTTCTGAACACTTGATCTTGAGCCCCTGTGGAAATAATATGCGTGTGCATGTGTGCATATCCGTGCGTGTGTGTGTTTGTGCTACTGTGTGCAGCGCAGCGTGCCTGCCACAGTCTGTGTAAATGAGTGATCCTGTATGTAAGTGGGTGTGAGCACCTTGTTTGCGTGGGTCACCGCCGCGCAGCGTGTGCATGCGAGCGTGGGCCTCGTGCATCTACATATTTAAAAAAGAAGCCAACGCACTTGGCTTTTCCTTGAGCTAAGGGCAGAAGAGAAGCCGATGAAAAACCCGTTTTGTTCTGAGAAATTCCTCTGGCTTTATCTGTGCCACCGGAGAGACTTCAATGAGAATAAAGTAGGAAATTCCATTTGAAGTCGCTGAAAGAGCAGGTGGAGTTTTGGAGATAAAATGACGAGATGTATCACACTTGGCTGTTTTTTTTATCATTTAAAGCATCTATCCTACAAGATTGCTGTCTCCAGCTATTACCTTTGATTGTCCACACTGAACCCGATTAAAATTTTTGAGTACATTTGCAGGAAACTGGGCACTGCTTTCATTTTATTCAATATCAAATTGATTAGGAGAGACAACTTCTCCTGGACAACGAGGATCAGCAGTGAAATAGGAGCGGATCATTTCACCTCCTGAGCACAGCAAGGAATATTAAAGCGTACACACATATCTATGAAAACCAGTGGCATAATAGCATCCACTATAGATGTGAGTCAAATATGACAATTTAGCAATGGGCACTGCTTGATATCACAGGTCCTAGATTACGCACAATGATCTAGTCCCAAATAAAATTGTACATACACTGGAATAATTTAAAGTGTTGTGGAAATTGCGTGCAACAACCAGGCCTCATTACCTCGAACCACTGGCCGTGCGACTGCATCTTCAGCACCACGCACGGGTCGGGCTTGGAGAGGGCGTCGCGGTCCGAGATGCCGCGGCAGGCCACCCTCAGCTCCACTTTGGTCAGGCACGGGGAGCTGATGAAGCCCAGGGTGGCCTCTGCAGACTCATAGATGTTACTCATGCTGGAAGCACAATCACACACTGGGAAAGAAACAGAAAAAAAGGAGAAGAGCGAGGATGAAAGATAAAGGTGTCGGTAGGTAGATAGATAGATAGATAGACAGATAGACAGATAGACAGATAGATAGATAGATAGATAGATAGATAGATAGATAGATAGATAGATCAGTAAGAACATCCCATACACTGCAGTTCATTTGAACTGTTTGTTTGCTTGGACTGAGCAGATGCAGTGGCCCTGACTAAGCACACAACAGCACTCGAACTGTTCAAGGTCAGGGGACTCTGAAGACGCAGAGTATTGGATGAGCTTACACGCAAACCCTCACATGCACCTGAGTGCCGTACATGTGCAAAAACACATACACACACACACACATTAATCCTGTACGCATTCCTGCATGCAGAAGGAAAACACCGTGTCTACACGTGTAGAAATATGCAAATAAAGCTGCATTCAGCTGAGTAACCGGAACAGTCTGAACAATCTCCTCAGGTTTCCACAGAGTGGATGGTGTTCATTTCCCATATATAGAACACAGTTGAGCATCTACTCAGTGCACAGAGTTGTTTTTCTCTTATGGTAATGTGAATTACAGCCCCTTTACTAAATTTAGGTAATTCTCCCAAGTAATGCACCGTATAACCAACCTATTTCCATCAAAGATACAGTACCATTTAAAAGTTAGTGTGTCCAAACTTTTCACTGGTACAGTGTGTGTGTGTGTGTGTTGATAGAACGCATCTCCTGGGAGATTTTTCATGTAATGGTAGTCAACCTACATACACAAGACAATTATATTAATTGGGTTACAGGAGATGACGCTCTCGGCCCTTAACGCCCTGCACATCCATCAACCACCCACACTGGTGTTTTCAATTATTGTGCCTCACTAGACCTCGTCTCAGGACCGCGTGGGTGTGTGCAGACTCGGCTTGATTGACACCTTTTCCTGCTCTCCTTTTCATTTTATCGCCCCAGTTTGGAGGCTTACAGACCCATCATTATTGATGTTAGTGCATGGGTCAGTGGCAAATAATCAAATACGAGGAAGTCAAAACTTTTTCCTTTTTTTTTTTTAAATACAGCATTTATTAGACCTCTAAAAATGTACATTTTGTGTTCATGTTGGTTTCAAGTCCATTTTCCAACTTTTTTTATGACAGTTACACTATCTAGTATTTTTGATATTATCGCATTTTCAACAAAACCTCAAATTCAGAGTCCATGCAATTTAATGTGTTTTTGTGTATGTTAGAGCTGAAAAGAAATATTTGTTATTTTTCCCAGCAGAGAGTGTGATTTCAATTTCATTATCAGTTTTCCTAAAACAAGTTTCAGTGCAGACTTTACAAGCATCACAAAATCTTACATTAAAAACAGAAAATGCTATTATTCTAATGCAGGAATGAAGACTGAAGTGAAGAATTGATTTCACAAATAGTTCTATTCATTACCAAGAAACACACTTTACATAGACTAAAAAAAAGTCTTTTAACCTAAAGTAGTGCAAGGCCAGAGAGCAGCATACATGTATAAAATAGATGATCTGAACAAAACCTGAGTTAGAAAAACAGCAAAAAAAAAAGAGTTGCATTGCTTGAAATCACGGTTTTAATCTAAAACGGTAGATCCTCCATTCAAGTGGATTAATGACTCGAAAATTGTCTTGACAGCGCCTATCTGGACATCTGCACATTAGCTTATTTATCGAGTCACCAGTTTCTGTGGCATCGGCAGATATGTATTGTCTGGAATTGTGCGTTTATGTGATTCACAACCAACTACACAACAGATTTTTGTTATTTTTCCCCGTTTCTCTTATCTCATGTGATTATTTCTCCCTCCGAAGAAACTGGGTGCGTCCTTGGTGCTCCAACCCATCCAGAGATTCCAGTCATCCAGGCTTTCTGATGACGGATGTGTGTGCAGAACGGAGTTTTTTTGAGGGAAATGCCCTCATTTTCTTTCTTGACAGCTAGATGAGAGGACTGAAACCACACCATCCAGCAGGGAGAAGGATGCACAGCTCTGCCTAAAGCTTAAACCAAACCTGTCAACCTGCTCCACTGAAGCCATCTACTCAACACGTTATATCTCGCTTGTTTAATCTGTATAAAATATGCATTAAAATGACAAAGTGTAAATGAGCTTCAGAGCTGCTGATGGGTGGATTTATTACCTTTGGAAAAGTGCCAGGCTCTCCCCCTCTGCTTACAGCTTTTTTTTGTTTTTTATGTTATTAAAACTAAACTGAGCAGATGATCAAAAGACAAGCGTTCAACTCTTTCCGGCTGTGTTCCACCTCCCAGCTGTAGCTTGGCTCTATTTAACATACAGATACGAGAAAGAATCTGTCACTTCCTATTTTGCTTTATTTAAAATTCCAAATAGCTATTCTTGTGACAGTATTTATCGGTAATACTAATATCCTCACTCGAACAGGCTACAAATTCCCAAAATGCTGAAACTTTCTGTGAATGCATTTCTATGACATTCGCTTCAACACCTGTATTATTCATCTCAAAACGCTCAGTTCCCTTTTCTAATGCACACGGGCGCACTCGAGTGAGACCCTGGGTAGCCTCGAGTCCAAACCCAAGACTAACTGCAGGACTGATGTGCTGGATGGTACAAACTGAATATTAATGCTGTGGTCTAGTAGTATCCTCCTCAGGGAGCAAAGCTCTTGGAACTGGGTCTGCCTCTGACCTGAATGTCTCTCTCTCTCTCTCTCTCTCTCTCTCTCTCTCTCTCTCTCTCTCTCTCTCTCTCTCTCTCTCTCTCTCTCTCTCTCTCTCTTTCATAATTCATGTGCCATGCTATGGTTCCATGTGTGTCGGCAGTTGGTGATTATTTTTAGCTAAACACACTGGCTGGACTGTGTACAGACAAATGGTAGAAAATAAAAAGCCACAGGGCAGGTGTGTGACATGCAGCCGACCCATGTGTGCAGGTGATGCGCAGTAAGCCGCGTTTCCCTACGTGGCCGTGGTGCATTTTCTGCATGCGAGTGTGTATGTGTGTGTGCGCAGCAGATGCCTGTCTGTTCCGGTTGACAGCGGATGACACTGATAGTGACGGGGGGGGGGGGATGTGGAAGCTTTCTACAGCCTGGGCTTCTGTATACAAGCCTGTGTGCAGAATCCTCCCTCACAGCGTAGCAAAGGATCAGCTGTTAAATGTGCCACACATTTCCACAGGTGACAATGAATATTCATCATATCACACTTCACCGGATTCTTGCAATAGCCTCTTGGAAGGAAGGGGAAGGGGAGGGAAAACTGTTCTTCTGGGTCTGGGTACTGGTTCTCAATGCAATGGTGACAAGATTAGTGTTAAGATTTCCAACTTTGACTAAGTTTTAACATCACAAATAAAATAAGTTACAGCATTGTTTGATAAGCGTCTGCAGCGAACTGCAACATCATGCGCGTTATTGCACTCTATTGCAACTGATGGATGCCGGCGTTTTAAACAGTTGAGTGCAAATTGCAGGAGGAGAGAGGCTGAACACTCTGGAGCAAATTGGCTAAACCGAAAATAATGCCCGAACGAAAACCAGAATAGCACTAATTGATTACCCGGGGGGGATGTAAGATGTCTTAAAATCATTCCAAGGCTCCTCACTGTCAGCTAATCGTCTCTAGACTGTGACAATCAATCACTGCTCAGTGCTCGATTGCCATGACCCTTGACTGCCTGTGTGTGCGTGTGCGTGTGTGTGTGTGTGTGTGTAGGGTTCACCTTCACATGTGCACGGGTGTAGAGTGACTGTGACAGATGTGACATTAAGGATTCTGCCCCAGGAGAGCCCCAAGGGCCCAGGACACACATGAAGTACATACCATACCCAATTCCCAGGTTTAAAAATTGATTATCAGATGTAGTATTGCCGTCCACAGCACAGGCGGCAATGCGTGTGGAATACTAATCAGGACAGGTGATGACGAAACAGTGGACGCATTAAAAAAAAAGGATAAGCCCGGAGAAACTATCCGCCCATAGCCGGGTCTGAGATAAAGACAGAGGAGTATCAGAAGTGAAGCAGCCTGGTGTTGCAAACTCACAGTGTTATTAGAGCTGACACAGAGAGAGAGGGGGAACCAGCCAGAGAGAGGGAGGCAGAGATTGTGAGGTGAGGGGGGGGGGATTAGAGGGATGGAGTGAGAGAAAGAACTGAAGAAAGGCAGGGAAGTGAGAGAGAAAGGGAATGAGGGCTTATCTTGTCTTAGAGCACTCAGGCAGAATATAGTTAAAGCAGAAGCTTTCCAGGAGTAGTCTATACTACAAGGTGTTTTCTAGTCTTTTCCCCCAAAAGAGAATAACCACTGTGATGTTTAGAAATAGATTTGTGATGCCTGGTAATAATAAAAATTATAGTTTTCTGGGATCTTTTATTTGACAGAATAATCAGCCAATCACAGCACCCATAAAAGTCACAGAAGCTGTAAATGTGTGATTTGTCTGAATGCTCTATGGCAGAGCCGCAACATGCCGGAGCCATACGTGTCCATCACGGACGAGGCGTTAAAACAATGTCCAGAGCAAACATTTGAGAATCGCCTTCCCCTGCGCCAAGTGAGACCCGCACCGGCTCCGGGTGCTATTCCTGCGGAGAGAGGAAATAAAAACTCACCTCAACGACCTGGAGAAGAAGATCCGAGCGCAGCCGACGAACTTCACCGCCGTTTAGTTGACAATCACGGATCCGCCGCCGCCTCCGGACCCATCTCCTTCTTCCTCACTCTCTTGGTCTGTTAGGGTTTTTTTTTTTTATTATCACACCTCTACACAGCAGCACAGCTCGGTCGTTTTTTTTTTTTTTTTTTTTTTGGAGCTGACAGTCAAAGTGGTTCCCCTCGGGGCGAGCACGGTGAGGATGCGCTCTGCGCGCCTGGGTTTACTCTGGATGAAGGATGGAGGAGGAGGAGGAGGAGGAGGACGGTGCGCCACTTAACTGGAGTTTGTAATCAGCTGTCTCCATCGGGGGCCGCAGAGACAGCCAGACCGAGTCCGAGCCCCCTCGGTGCGCGGTCCGTCGGCGCCATCTAGCGTCTGTTACGCAGAACTGACGTTTTTTTTTTTCATCCGCTTCTCACCTTTGATTGGCTGAGATGCGCCTCAGCGCTTTTATAATAAACGATGACCGCACACCTGAGACCACTTGGCTGTTAATTTACAAGCCGCCGGTCGAGATGATTGAAAACGTTTCATAACTGAAGCAATGGAAGCCCTGAAATGAACTGAATATTTAGGAACAACACAATTAGTCATTTCAGACAATAAAGCTGCTTTAATTCGTGTGCATTGATTTCCAATATATTTTTCAATCTAATGTACTTAAAAAAAGTGAATGTTTAACTGACTGTAATTGTACTTAAAACTTAATTAACTACTATTTTATATGTGTGTTAGTACATGGTTTTACAGTTTTATTCCTATGCTGTAGCCTAGATGACCTGACTTTACTCTAAGAATATATATGTTATATGTTTTATGTTATGTTAAATATATATTCTTCAAGGATCAAATTGTAAAATATAAGAATACCAAAAAAGTATAGTATCAGCATATAGAAACAAATTCCTACATGGACATTAGGATACATTATCATTATTGCTATTTTTTTAACGTTCTTTTTTATATTTTGTTTTGCATTTCTTTTATTCGTGCAAAGTTCATAAACTCGGACAAGGACAGAGACACACACTCCAACAAAGCTAGACAACAAATGCACATAAATTAAAGCAAATGCACATTAAATAAAGCAAACAGAAACGGTGAGGATAAATAGTTTTAATATGCCAGCCATTTATCATAGTCAGATTTATCTAAATAGGATTTGTTGTTTGGAGTGTGCGTGCATGTGTTTGTGTGTGTCTGGAAAACATTTAAACATGTTCTGAATTAAAGATGAATGAAGAAAAAAGAGAAAAAAGAAGATACTACTACTAATACTACTATTACTACAACTAATAATTTAATGCATTAGAGGAAGGGGAGCGCACTCTTCAACAGATTCATTTTGACCTAAATGACAGCATAGGCAGCGGATCGGCTCCTCATTCAGTCCGGATTCGTCACTGCGGATGAGCTCATCCTCGCGTCTGGGGCAGACCCCCAGCTTTTGTGCGGCCGGACCACGCCCCGGCCCCGGCGTGCAGTGCACCAGGCTGGGCTGGCGAGCTGGCTACATCCGGGCGCTCTGCTGCTCACTTTACAAGCCCCTGCGAAGATGGCGACTTCAGGGAGGAGTGCATTATTATCCTCCACCTCGGCCGGACCCAAGAGTACGCTGGAGACCTCCACCGCGGAGGAGGACGACGGGCAGGACTTGTGGTGGGTGCTGGAGGGGTTCTGAAAAAGCGGGGGTCGTTGCGGGCACGGTCGGCGGGGCAGCGCGTCCCATTGTGGCCGAGAAGGGAGGAGGATGGTTTGACAGCTAGCCTAGCGAGCTAGCTCGGCTAGCTGTCATTAATGAATGGAGCCCTGTGTGTTTTGTTGTAACGGAGCCGCTCTGTCTGCAGGTCGACCATCCTGAGTGAAGTGTCTACTCATTCAAGATCCAAGCTTCCGTCCGGGAAGAATGTCCTGGTTATGGGTGGGTATCTCTGTGTGTGTGTGTGTGTGTGTACCTGTGTCTGTCTATGTGTGTGTGTGTGTGTCTGCAGGCTAGCCACTAGCTTGGCCGGTTCTTGTCATTCTGGTAATACAGCCCCCCCATAACAAAGCAGCGGTGATGCCTTCAAAGCCTCGTAGCTAGTGATGCGTCGGCGGCTAGCTGCTAGCTAGGGAGAGACAGGTGTATTCTTTTTAGCGAGCGCTTGCACGCGCCAATGGGCGCGCGCGCGCCCCCGCTCGCAGACGCGCGCAGACACAGCCTCATCTTCGTCTTGTGTGGGGAAAGCGGGGGCTGCTGTGCAACACTGCAAGTCATTCTAGCATGCTAGCTAGGCTGAGATGATGCAGTCTGTCTGTCTGTCTGTCTTTAACGTGGCTGCATGTGACCTGAGGCGGAGAGGGTGCCTCCCTGTCCACACACACACACACACACACACACACACACACACACACACACACACGTTAATCCGCTGCAGCTAATCAGCGAGTCAGTTCTGGGTGTAAAGTGTGTCAGTCTGGCTGTGTGTTTTTGTTGTTGTAGCAGCAGCAGCAGCAGCATATCGCGTTGGGATGCATCCAGTGTCCACACACACATGCACGCGCATACACACACGCGCGCGCACACACAGGCCAGCGCACATGGCGCTGTGCATGAGCTGATGCAGCTTCGACAACAAAAGCAATAACACGTTTGCAGCACTGATGCCGGAGACCTAACAGTGGTGTTTCTTCAGCTGTATTAAACAAGACCGAGTCATGTCATGAAGGAGCTGTGGATTGTGTGTGCGTGAGGCTTTGTGAAATCCTGATTTTGGACGCTGAGTGATGCATGCAGCCTTTAGTGTCCCTGCTGTTTGCTGGAATACATGGACACACAATGCATCCTCAGCAGTGCTGCAGTATGTTGGCTCCCAGCTGGACTAACATTCTCAATTCCGTCCCTGCTCTTTCAAACTATAACTCAATATGAAACTTGTGAGATTTAAACTTTATCATTATTATTTTTTATTACATCAGTGCATGTTCATGTTGGAAATCCCTGTTTTACTCTACTGGCTGTAATTCTGTTATTACTGTTTTTTTTCGCTCTATGTGTGTAGGTGAAGTTGGATCGGGGAAGACCACCTTGGTTGCTAAGCTACAGGGAGTTGAAGAGTTCATGAAAGGGCGTGGTCTGGAATACCTCTACTTCAGTGTCCATGACGACGACATTGATGGTAATCTGCCTGATTGTAGTTCATACTGATGATGTGTGTCATGTCGAACGAACCACCTCTAAAATAACCCTATATGTTGTTATTTGTGCGTATAGATCAAACCAGGTGTAATGCCTGGGTGTTAGACGGAGACCTTTATCACAAAGGTCTGCAGGGAGTAGCCGTGCCGGTGGACACGATCAGCAACACGTTGCTGTTGATAACGGTGGACATGTCGCGGCCGTGGAACGCGCTGGACTCTCTCCAGAAATGGGCCGCCGTCGCTAGGGAACACATCGACAAACTGCGGGTGCCACCAGAAACGCTGCGGGAGCTTGAGCAGAGACGTGAGTCATAGCGACAGCTGATAGCCTGACTAGCAGCTGAGGTACACCTCAGTGGTAATACCTAGAACTGTGCTTGGAAGTGTAAACTTTTTATTCTTTTTGATTTTTATGTTAAAAAAAAGATAAACATTGAATCACAGATGCTGCTATTGTGATGTATTAGAAGGCCCATCTAAGTTGATGTGTGCACTCTGGATGTACTAGATATGAGACAGTGTAGATTCTTCAGTTTCCTTCAATGCTGACCTGGAGTTATTAAAGTAATGGGATGCTAGAGGCTTTTTGAATCCTGTTTTATAACCCAGATGAGCCAAGGGTAACACCATGGAATAATTCATATCTTCACTGCCACAACATACAGAAACTGTTTCACATGGGATGGCGGCTCCTGCAGTAATAGTGGCTCAGAACATCTTTTCCATGCAATCTACTATATCCTGCACATCAACCACAATTACTGCTCATAAGATCCAATCTGAGAAAAACAAATGCAATTCTGAAGATGGTAATGCAGCATGTTTAGAACTGTAACCTCTGCTTGTGTGTGTGCGTAGTTGTGAAGCAGTTCCAGGAGTACACAGAGCCAGGCAGCGGGGACGACGGGACCCCGCAGAGGAGGAGTGAAGAGGAGGAGAGCGTGCTGCTACCATTAGGAGACAACACACTCACACACAACCTGGGAATACCAGTGGTGGTCGTCTGCACGAAGGTAAACACACACACAGCACGTTGTTCACAATGCTGTGATGAAAAAAGTAATTGTTTGGTAATGTCAGAATAAAGGTGTTTATTACAGCTTCACTTTTGTCTGACTCCTACATATCTGTCCACAGTGTGACGCCATCAGCACGTTGGAGAAGGAGCACGACTACAGAGACGAACACCTGGATTTCATCCAGTCCCACATCAGACATTTCTGCCTGCAGTGTATCCTTTACAGCAATGATTAACGACTACGGTGAACGCCGGGGGACTTTAAAAGGGGCCACAGATCGGGATCTATGACTCTTCAACTTCCAGGTCAGGTGCAGGAATTTCCGTCTTCCCATCTGTTCAGAGATGAAGGATGCAGATATGACCGAGTAACCGCTGCTGGAAGTTTCCCAACAATATGACCGTTGCTTTGTTTCAAGGAGAGTTCAATAAATGTCAGATTATGCAGATGATGTCCTTTATCTAATTCTCATGTCATTGTGCATAATCTGTCTATTGTGAGGATAAGATGTTGTGTCACAAGGTTAAAAAATATCCTTCATAGCCATGTCAGATGGGGCATCTCTGGTTTACACGTCAGTGAAAGAGATGAAGAACCTGGACGTGCTATATAAATATGTGGTGCACAGACTCTATGGCTTTCCATTCCACTGCCCTGCACAAGTGGTGGAAAGAGACGCTGTCTTCATGTAAGTGTGTGTGTGTGTGTGTGTATGTACCCTGTGCTATGCAGTTTGCATGATTTAGGCTAGTTCATGTTCATAATTTGTCATTTTTAACTAAGTTCATGGTGATTTGGGTTTCTTTTAAATAGAATTTTAAAAGAATGTGTCTGGTTAATATAATATTGATGCAAATATCAAATCTAATTAACAAAAATGTTGCATGGGAAAAAAACATGGAAAATCATTACAGAGATACCTAGAGAATTGCACAAGAATATGCTGGCCTTTGCTGATAATGATTAAATTATTTTATTTTGTAGATTTGAATCTGGAATGTCTGGTTTTAATTTGCTATGTGAAAGAAAAAGAAAGCAATGAAAGAAATCGAAAAAAAAAATATAAAAAATGTCCTGTTTTAAACAGCCTTTGTAGTACGGATTTCAGAGTTTACAAACCGCACCTGAATGCACCATAAAATCCCTTGTATTTATATAGCTGGTGCTTTACAATCCGATGTCAATGCATAAATTGTGTTGCTGCTGGTGCTTGCATGTTCCCTGGTTGTGTTTGGTTTGTAACCCCTCCCTCTATGCTCCTCCCCCACCTGACCAGTCCGTCAGGTTGGGACAATGAGAAGAAGATCGCCATACTTCACGAGAACTTCCAGACGGTAAAAGCAGACGACAGCTTTGAGGACGTAGTCGTCAAACCGCCCGTCAGAAAGGTACGGAGACTTGAAGGGATCCTTGCTGACAGGCTAATCCTACAATGCATCACGCTGGTTATGTAATGTATCATTCCTTGCTGCACTATTTATTTATTTATTTACATTTCACGGCCGATGCATTAATCTTAAACCAATATCTCTGCAGGGACCATGAGTGTTGAATCCAATCTAATTTACTACTGTAGCTGTTTTTAAAAATAGACTGAGCAGAGCTGGAGGCAAAAAGAAAAAAAGATTCAAAAGACAAAAGATTTATTTTTTCTTTCCGCTCACCAGATTGTACATGAAAAGGAGATTCAGGCTGAAGACGACCAAGTGTTTCTGGTAAAACTGCAGGTAAGAAAATGTGTCTCATTAATTCCAGTTGGTCTGCTGCTTGTTGAGCCCTCCAGGTAGATCTGACTTCACGGTCTTGAATTAAATAGCAATGTGAATGTTAAACTGACTCAGAAAATACATATAAGTCACTGACAAAATATGAGGTGAAGGAAAGAACATGCGTTGTATGTTATGTGCAATTCAGTGGTTGTATCTTTATTAATTTATTCTTTAAAGATATGGGGAAATGAATATTCCTCCCATACAAAACCTATTTTCATTCTACAAAGGGGAGCCAGAAGGTTAATAACAAAAACACATTATAAAGAACCACAGAATGGGTTATTTTATTAAGGTAAAGGGTATGCATTTTTTTAATTTGTTAAATATAAAGTAACATTGACACTGCATGAAGTGTATGACAATCAGCTGCTCAGTAATATAGTTAGCATGTTTAGGAAAAAGGAAGTTAGAATGCACATAGGAATGTAGATTGCTTCAAGCTATTATTTTTTTAATAAAAGGACTAAAGTAAAAGATCAAATAGTATTGATGCATGGAACAATCTTGAGTTGAAAGTGTGCCACTCGATTCTTTTAGTTTATATGTTGGTTTAAAGATAAGGTTTTTGAAAAATATGAGAAAGAAGGTTGATGTTTCGATGATATTTTGTGTTTTATATTATTGTGTTTGTGTGCTGCTTTGTATTAATTGATCTGAATGGGTTGATCAGGTAAAAAGAATAGGTGAAAGGCTGTTCCTTTTTGTTTTTTAAACTGACCTGACAGAAACAAACTTTCTTTCATTCATTCAATGTGCATATTGTGCCCTAATTTGCAGTCACTGCTCGCCAAACAGCCCGCTGCGACAGCAGGACGACCGGTGGTGAGTGCTTCTTTTTATTTTATATATTTTTTTTAAGGTTATGGCTCATAAAATGAAAAACCATGACCCTGGTGATGTCCATGTATGTGAGAGAGTCTGTTTGTATTCATAGGACACCACCAGCAGAGCACCCACTGGTTCCCCCAGGACGAGTAATCGCTCTGCAGCTGCCAACGTAGCGAACGCAATGCCCCAGTCAGGTAAGGCTTTTATCGCCCCACAGACACCCTTGACCTGTGTGTGTGTGTGTGTGTGTGTATGTGTGTGTGTGCTTAAACTCCATCATTGCCTATACGCTGCAGGTCAAACCAGCGAGGGCGTCTTGGCCAACTTCTTCAACAGTCTACTGACAAAGAAAGCGGGGACAGGAGGAACCGGAACGCCAGGAGGTGGTAACAACACTCCAGGAACCGTACGCAAATCAGGTGAGATTTAAAGGTTGTTCTAGTTTTGTATGATCAAGATCATGACCATTCATTCATTTGTATCTGAAAAGGACATTCTGCTCTAATTCCTCAGCAATTGGCTTCTTTTTTGATTTATGACCTTTCACCCCTCAGATCCAATCCCTCATTTGTTTCCTTTTTTGTTTCTTTTTTTTTTTCCATTTCTTCTTCTACTCTCCTTCTGTCCTCTACTCCAGACATCTTGAACATAACGCATGGTAAAAAGGATCATGAAAGTGTCTGAGTGCATTTCCCACTCCTGCAAACACGCGCCCCCTCCCCTTTATGTCCGTAGCTCCTGTAATCTGTCTCTCATTCATACTGACACTCATAGTCTTTGCTGTGCAATCTCACTGTTAACACCACTCATAATGTGTGTATGTGTGTGCGCTAGTCAGAGGATGCTGGCCACGTTAAGGTGTGTGTGAGCAAGATATTCCTCATTTATTATTGCTTGTGTATGTTATTTATTTCCCCCCCTTCTGAACCCTTCAACTCTGTTCGATCCCTTTTTGTTTCCTAAACCTCTGAGCTCAGGACAGTTAATCATGTTATTTGTGCGTATATATCAGACTTGGGATAATTTTTTATGTATTGAAATATCTTGATATATCAGCGAATTTAAGTTTAAATACCTGAAACATAAAATACATTATTTTTTCTATTAAAATATTATATTATTGTGTTTTTTTTAGAAATGTTTTTCATAATATTTATATTAAAATTATATATTTTGCATCTCATTTAAGCAGAGTATGTATATATACTTTGCTAACATGCAGGTTATATTAAAGTTCTTGCTGATTTGTTAAAGCTAAATCTATAGTGGTCCAGGAGAGGATCCCTTTGCTAATGAATTATTTTTGCACCATACGCCTTCAATTTGTTGCCTAAAAAACATTTGCCACAACAGCTACTGCTTTAACTTCATTAGACTTCGCTTTCATTTATCAGAACAGGTATATTGATTCCATTTCAGTGTTTAAAAGACACCAGAGGTCAATATGTCTGAGTTCCTTTTTTTACCTCCGTGGTGGCATAAAACAAACCTGTCAGTAGAGGATGAGCTAATATGATTATTGATGGTTTAATGACTGCTGCACCTTTTTCTGTTTCCCTTCCTTATACCCTGAATCTGCTCCACTCTTCTTTTTTTATGGGCATGTTGCACCGAGTTTCTTATAACAACATCTGCTGCAAACAATGCACATTATTCTATCTAAGGCTGGGTGATATTGCAGGAAACATTTTTATCCCAAAGAGTATTGGCTTTATACAACACCCTAAGTTGATAAATTGCCTACAATAAAGTGTTAATTCACAGGATAAATGTAGCATAAACACAATGGAATTTCACTTTAAATACTTATTTAAGAGCAACCACAGATTCTCTAATGTAAAGTAAAAACATTTGATTAAAACCTACTAATACAAATAATAAATAACATGTAGTTTTAAGGTGGGCGACACGGTGGTGCGGTGGGTAGCACTGTTGCCTCACAGCAAGAAGGTCGCAGGTTCAAGACCGCCTTGGGCCTGGGTCTGGGGCCTTTCTGTGTGGAGTTTGCATGTTCTCCCCGTGTCTGCGTGGGTTTTCACCGGGTACTCCGGTTTCCTCCCACAATACAAAACATGCTCAGGTTAATTGGTAAACTCTAAATTGCCCATAGGTGTGAGTGTGAGAGTGAATGGTGTGTGAATGGTGTGTGTGCCCCACGATTGGCTGGCGACCATCTGGGGTGTATCCCTGCCTCTCGCCTTAACGCGCTGGGATAGGCTCCAGCAGACCCCTGCGACCCCGAAAGGGAATAAGCGGGATAGACAATGGATGGATGGATGGATAGTTTTAAGGTGCTGATCCAAAGACTCTCAGGAAATCGCAGCACCATCAAATAACAGAACAGAATCTGAGACTAATTTATTTCTGAAATTGTATAACTATAACATGGGAAAAGTATGAAGCTTTAGATTTATTATTTAACATGTGAACATTAACTGAATGTTTCTCCCTATCTCATTGTCAGTCCATGTCTCACCTAATGTACAATTTGTCAATTTGACACCCCCATATGGCCAATAATGAAAAATCTTCCTATGCTTCCACTTTTCTATAGGAAAACATACTTCCCATGGCCACTACTAGTACCAATAAAGTTATGTTTCCATGTTTTTTTCAGGTCCAACAAGACTATTGCAATTATAATGTGTTGCATTAAATATTTCACCCAGCCCTAGATATAACCATGTGTAAATCGCCTTTTGTGCCAAGGTGCCACTTAATGCTATGAAAATGCACTGTTTATTGCACCGGTTGATGTTTCTGCATGAAACGAGGTGACTCTTCTGCCCTGTAACACGCAGCATTGTGACTCCCTTGGTTGTGTGTGTGTCTATAATGGGTGCAGGCTCCAAGCTGGGCCTGAGTGATGTACAGGCGGAGCTGGACCGCATTTCCAGCCGGGAGACTGACTCGGACTTGCCCAATGCCAACGAGACCCCTGCTACCGACGGCCAGGACACATGAAGACCAACGCCCTGCTCGACTGCTCTCCTCCTCCTCCTCCTCCTCCTCCTCCTCCTCAGCCGCCCTCCATCCCTTTTTGCCCTTCCTCCCTCTGCGTTCAACCTCTGCTCCGTCACAGAGATGCAGAGGAACAAATAGGGAAGTAGGGCAAAAGGAAAGGTGGATTGTTTTTTTTTTCCCTTTGCTCCCCATCATCTTTCATTCTCCACTAGGAGAAGAACTCGTCCTCTCTTCCCTTGCATCCATATTTTCCTCCACCCCTCCCCCATTCCTCTCTGCCTCTCTTCCCTTCCTGGCTGTTACACTGAGGACGAGTATTTGTCACTGTTACATACAAAACTGTCTGTTACATGAGAGTTAATGGGTTTGGGGGACCAATGTGGGTGCAAAGGTTGGGATGAGAGGAAGTGAGCGTTGGATTGGAAAAGATAAATGGCGAGAAGGAAGGCGAGGGTGTTTTATCCATCCATTTAATGTGATGGTACGGTTAGTGTTTTTACTGTAGAAACGGCTGAAGGGCGCATGTTGAACAAAACTGCACTTAGGCGATAGGGATGACTGCGTGTTTAATGTATGTGGGCGAGTCACGTTTCCGAGTTTGAGAAGAAGGAAAGATGCCTGAAAGATGATATGAAAAATGATTCTTGCTTTTTTTTTTTAAGATGAAGGGACGAATATACCAGTATTTGTGTGTGTCTGTGTGTTTGTGTGTGTGTGTGTGTGTGAGTGAGAGTATGTGAAGGTGAGAGTGAAGTGGATAGAGAAAATTAAGGATATTATTTCGACTTAGACTTGTTTGTGGAAAAGGTTTTTTGGCTGTTTGCATTATCAACCAAAAGGACAAAAAAAAAAAACTATGCTCTTACACTACAAGCTCTTAAACAGTTACAAACACTATTATAACAGCAGCCCTCTCTGCTAGAAGACACAAGTCGTGACAAAATAAAAAATACACTACATAATCAAACTTCACAGTTGAGCACGACCCCTGTGTAGAAAACACCTGAGGTCCATTTACGGCACCCGGTTCCAACAACTTACCAAACACCCCCACACAGCTCACACCTGTAGATAACAGAGAACACACTGGAAAGGGAGGGGGGGGGGTAGACAGAGGGGTGAGTAGCTGAGATTTACTTGTACAGAATGAAGCACTAGTTATGCAGTTCTATAGTTACTGTAGGCAAGTTGGTTAGGGGGGGGTCACATCCAGAATGTACAGTCATTGTTTCGCTGATTGGTCCTGTTATTTCAGAGCTCTGTGTTGGCGTTTGTATAATCAGATCTGTTAATCAGTCAAATAAAAGGTGTATTTATTCGGGTTCATCCACCTGGCTTCTCTTTTTTTATTTCTTTGCCGCTCTTTTTTTAAAGGTTCTATATTGTAGAAATAGATTTTTTTATTGCCTTTTTTGATTATAGAAAGGTTAAAAAAAACTGGTTTATATTCTAGGTGGATTAAATAATATATATATAACATTTATCATTCTTTTTTTTTATTCCCCAATTTGACATTACTTGTCAAAAAAATCACACAAATTGCGAGTTTTGTATGGGTAATTTTTAGTGAATGTCCCATTGGGATGTTTCAAATACATAGACAGCTGCTGAAATGAATTGCCACTGCCTCATTTAAACCTATGAAACATTTAATTTGATGTATTTATATTCTGCATTGTTTTATTAGCATACCACACATTTCTACTACTCCCTGAGAAAAACATTTCATAGTAAACTGTTCCGTTAATCATTATGGTATAATAAAAGATCGAATGTTTCCTTTTCCATTTCATGATGCAACATTATGCTCCCTAATAATACTTTGTACTTTGACCTCGTCTGGTGTATGAAACGTCTGAGGCGATAACATTCACTATAGTGCAACTGATTTTTAGTACTTTTCCTCCATATAGCTATAAAAACAGATCAAATTTTATTGTCTGTTGAAACCCACAACATTATTGTGAAATTCACTCGTAAAAGAAATTCAATCATGAATCTTCCTATTCCGATAACTACTGTAACCTGTGTGTTGAACAAAAGAAGTCATGGGCCAGTGCATAGTCTGTGTGAAGTGGATGAGATGACTAATATGACAATGAATGAATATTAAAGGACTGTTAGGGCTCATTATTCAACCCCTCTCTTGACCATATACACACCCCTTTGTACATAGGGATATTTGCATATTAATGCAAATAGCCCTATATAACTTATATTAAAATTGATAAGGATTAAATTGAATATTTTATATTGATATATTCATTATAACAGTTTTTTGATAATAAGGTTTGGCTGTTATATAAATGCCATTCCATGTGAGAAATACACACAGCCTGTATTCAGAATCTGCCGTTACAACTTTTAGGGAATTTGTGATATCACAACTAACCCCCCCCCTCATTCATAGTTATCCAAATCAGCCAATCAGAGGCTGCTATTTTCTAGAGCTCCAGAAATAAGCTTGTGAGATGAGATGTACAACTGTATTGAAATGATTTTTGATACTTAAAACCATAAAAAAATATCTGGTTAGGGATATCGAAATTTCAAATAAAAAAGTGTAAAATATGGAACCACAGTTGCTAATTCATATATTTTCCTTTCCTCGGCCTACAGGCCTCCCATGTCATCTTTTTGCACCACCGCTATGCAATATTCTATAAGTTGGTAAAATACTTCTGGAGCAACTTTAACATCGGTTTCAGAGGGGAAGATGGTTAAAAATGTTGCTGAGTATGTTATGCTGTTGGCCCGGCACAGTCTTTCATATTTATGATGGTTTCACTAATTACAGAACCCATCATGAACCTGTGGATACAAGTCCAGTCTCTGTTGGATCTTTACACTCAATCAATATTATACCAGCACCTCCAATAAACAAATAAATAAATGAATAATAAAGCAGAAGCAGAACAAACAAAGTGCTGGTGGTTAGGGGCCCCACTCAAGATTGCCAGGGGCCCTTAAGGGTTTTCGTTATGGTACTGACCCCTCTATCATATCACAGCAGCTTATGAATCACATTCCACTCTAATGAATGCACCTCGCCCTCTCCTCCACTCCTGCAACTGTAAAACATTTCCCATCTGCGGTTTTAAAAAACCCTAAGAGCTGAGATAAAACACATCCATATTCGACAATAACTCTAACTAAGGTTGACAATTTTAATGCAATAACTTAATTTAAAATGGCGCCCTATTTTTCCCGAGTGCGGCAGAATACCGTATTTTCTCTTTTTCGCCATCTTGATGTTTGATCGTGCAAGCGGAAGCAACATATTCGGCGGAGCTAGAGCGGGTGTGGTTCGGACTTATGCGGGTGGTTCACCTAGCTGCGCTTTTCCCCGTTTTCAGCCGAGCGAAAGGAGAAGATTTCCCTGACAAGAACCACGGAGGAGCCGCTCGACTCTGGTAAAGGTATCCCGTTTAGCACCGCTATCGCACGACGAATTTACACTGCGCCAGTGATTGTTTCAGCAAGAGAAAATCATCTTTGGTTAGGGAGGGGGGGCTCCGGGGGGTTTTCTGGTTTCAGCACAGCAGGTTTTTGTACGGTGGCGCTTGGATCTACTTTTTAGACGTCTTGGTTTAGCTCAGCTAATCAAACAATTTGGGCGTTTCTCCTAAAATAACCCACACGCAGGACTAAACTGGCATGTTGGAGCAATAACTGATCACACTGGTAGCACCTCCGGACACCGTCTGTTCAATTTGGACATCGTGAGTGAAGCCCTAAGCAGTGTTTGTTTATGTTAGCTAGTTGGCTAAATAGCGGAGGGGTTAGCTACGTATGTTAGGTTAGCCTAACGAGGCGTCAAGGTAAGAGCTTTAATTATGTCATTAATATGTTTAATGATAGATGTAACCTATGCACTTAGCTGACTTTTTTTCGTTGAATTTCGGTGTGGCGGCTGGTTAAGCTGATAGAAAGCCTCATAGGAGACACTCAAAGCTACGCACTCTGGAGAGTCTGGGTTTAATTCCTCAAATGTGGAGGACGGGCGCCTTACATTTCATCTTCACGTTTCCCTACATGTACTAAACATGGGGAAATCAACGTTTACCCAATAGTCAAGATTGTTATCCGAGGCATGGGTGTGTTTTCTTTCTTCATTGTTACCCATTTTCCAAAAAAAAGGGTGTTTCATCTCGCGTGTGCCTCTAATTTCCCCCCAAACCGTGCTTCGGCTTTCGAATTTGGAGTTTCAGCTGCGCCACAGCGCCCCCACCTCCCGTTCACTGTGCGTCAGGTGAAACGTGGAACTACACACCCCAAGCAGCATTTTTAAAGAAATTGATGCACACGCGAGATGAAACTCCATTTTTTATTGTAAAATATCACTGACGAAGAAGAGGAACACACCTGTGCCTCGGAGAATAATCGTGGATTTATGGTAAGCATCGCTTTTAAATGATTGGTACATGTAGGAAAACGCAATGGTGGAATGTAAGGCGCCCGTTCCTCGTAATCGTGGGGTGGAACTGAGACTCGACGGAGCAGAGCCTAGAGACTACGAGGCGAGCTGGTAGTTAGACCCACCACGAGAGGAGGAGTCATGGAAGTGACTGCGGGGCGGAGGGGGTAGCTTGTCTCATTGGAAACCCAACGCTGCGAGGTCGGAACTTGGCCGTGGTTAGGGGGGAGGGGGGAGAAAATATGCCTTTGATGTTCTTTGCCGCTGAATGGTGAATTGTGTTCGTGCTGGCCTGGAAATACCCACCGCTTTGCTCTCTCGGCTGGAGGTGGAGGCTCGGCATTTCCCCCTTCATAGCTACGTTAGCAAACAAGAATCAGAGGGGACCTGGCACAGGTAACGCTTGTGCACACGACTACGGATTTTTTTTTTTATTAGTGGGACTACGTTGGAGAAAATACACATTTACGAGCAGGTTTAACTTTTGGCAAAGTGAACTCGATGTTGAGTGCGAGTTGGTCTCATTTTCTCCCCCTTGTGTAACGTTGCTTCTCGTCTTTTTACACAGACATATCTGCTGTGCGGGCTGAGGGCAGGCGAGAACAATGGCTACCCAGTGTAAGTATGAAATACTTACACTACATGTTTAATGCCCGATTTTCTGCTAGGACTTTGATAGAAGTTAGTCACCTCATATCTATTTATTGTACAGTAACTAAAGAATAACATGTCACTTTATATTAAATGCACTTAAGTGTTGAACAAAAAGTAAATTTAGCGAGTTATGCATTTTATTCTTTTTGTTTGTGCATTCAGGTTTCACTTGTATAAACTGAAAATTGAATCAAAACATCACAACGTCATATTTGTGTCATGTTGTTTGCAGTGTTTTTCCACCAAGTTTTACTTTGTAGTAAGAAACGAAGTGATTGGTGGAAAATGTTGTGAAGTAAAAGTGTATGTTTTATTTTAGGAGTGTAAAATATCCCAAAACTTTTGTGACCCAATTAAACAAAAACTCATATATACTCAATAACATGACAAATAACCAAATATTAAGCTTAACTTAACATTTTCGAGTTCTTCAGTGGTGTATTTTATCAGAATCTTTTCTACATGAGGAAACCTTTGGCAGGGAACATTTTGGCAAATCAATACTATAATCTTAATTATGAAGTATGTTAAGGGAAATGAACAGCTGTTTGTACCCAAATGTCAATGTGGTTTGAAAAATCAAGATATATCTGGAAATTTCATGCTTGAAAAGCTTTGAAATTAATGTGTAGGACCGTGTGTAATGAAATGTCAAATGTGTATACTTTGTACAATACCATGTCTTATAGTTTTTCCAAAAAGTTTTAACTGCTGGACATGAAGTGTCTTCTATTTACTGTTTAGTACCCACTAGAGGTTTTAAGTTTGTCACTGTGTGAATTAAATAATGAATTAGAATTGGCTTCCAAACTATTTGTGATGTCCCAAATCAAGCTTGTAGGCCCACCCCTTCAAATCGGATTTTCAATGAGCACAGAGAAACTTTCCACTTTTAGCAGATGACTGTGAAAACAGCCTTCTAGTGTCAAACTCTGCACAGTGGAGCTCAAACATTCAACTGTAGGCATGAGAAGCAAAACACATTTTTGAGTAGAAGGGAATTTTAAATTTATGATCGGGGTTAGGGGCATTTTATTTTGTATGCCTCTTAATTTTTTTTTGATGACTAACTCCCATCTCTTGATTCCTATATGTCCTCTCTACTTGAGCTCAAGATTACCAATATTAAATTATGTTGCATAAGATTACAGAGGCCTTTAAAATGTATTCCTAATTTAAAGTGACATGAGGTGAGTGACTAAAGATGACTTTTCTCCTAATCTCTAATTCTGTGCTTTGCTTTTTTTTCTTTTATATATAGCTGATTTGATGGAGTTGGACATGGCGATGGGTGACAGCAAGGCTGCAGTTAGCCAGTGGCAGCAGCAGTCCTACCTGGACTCAGGCATCCAGTCTGGAGTCACCACCACAGCACCATCTCTGAGTGGCAAGGGGAACCCTGATGCTGAAGAGGACGATCCAACTCTCTATGACTGGGAGTTCAACCAGCCCTTCACTCCTGAGCCTACAGGTATAAACCATTTTTTTAGTGGATACTTTTTTGTGCCATATCTACTCTTTACATTAATAAATCTCCACATTATCTCTGTTTCTATGTTCATTTCGCATTTCTTTCAGACATCGAGGGTTACGCCATGACCCGAGCCCAGCGTGTCCGTGCTGCCATGTTCCCTGAGACCCTGGAGGAAGGCATCCAGATCCCTCCCACCCAGCTAGACGCTGCCCACCCCACGGCAGTGCAGCGTCTTGCGGAGCCCTCTCAGATGCTGAAGCATGCCGTGGTCAATCTCATTAACTACCAGGATGATGCCGAGCTGGCCACTCGTGCCATCCCCGAGCTTACTAAACTGCTCAATGACGAGGACCAGGTAAATATTCAACAGAGTTAAGCGCCACAAATACTGAAGTAATCCTATGTCCGATAAGTCACTGGTATTTACATGTACATTAACTAAAAAGACACATAGGATATCTTGTGGTAGCATGTAAGCTATTAGCAATGCAGCCGTCTTAGAACATACCGAGACAATAAATGCTTACCGACCATTACCTTTGTTTTAGGTTGTTGTGAACAAGGCAGCTGTGATGGTGCATCAGTTGTCCAAGAAGGAGGCATCGCGCCACGCCCTGATGCGTTCGCCCCAGATGGTTTCAGCGGTGGTTCGTGCCATGCAGAACACTGGCGATGTGGAGACGGCTCGCTGCTCTGCCGGCACCTTACACAACCTTTCCCACCACCGTGAGGGGCTCCTTGCGATCTTCAAGTCTGGAGGAATCCCTGCTCTGGTCAAGATGCTGGGGTAAGAAACTGGAAGAATTGTGGTGGTAGGAGATGGTCAATCTCTGCAGCCAGCAACACGTAAGCATAGTAGCTGTTGAGCACAGCCTAATGTTGTTTTCAGAGGAATCTGACCGCAGAAAGTCGTTTTGACAGTTTATTTGTTGGTGTAAAATGCAGCTGAGGTTTAGCTTTCATATGATTGTGATCAGATTTTGTTGGCTTGTTTCAATCTTGAAACTTTTTAATTATAAATTTAATAACCTAGTAGTGTGGTGCATCTCTCACCTAGCATTAGTCAGGATGGACGAACTCTCACATTTCATTGAAGCAAGTTTTCCACAATTTAAAGCTAAATAAAAGGCTACATTCAGACAAACATAAGACCTGCATTAAAAAAAATGCAGCCCCCTAGTTTATGAAGACGTTCAATTGATGACATGTGGCAAGATGCTGTGTTCAATCATACATGGAAATACAGATTCTTGGTGGATTTCTTTGTTCCTACTTTCTGCTTACCAGAGGTGTAAATTGTGGGTGTCTATTACTTCACTGCTGTGAAGTGTTCTGTGTCAGGCCCAGCCTTTAACCACATTAATCTAAAGCTCCACCTGGACTCCCTGGATCGTGTTGCATCGTCTCACAGTGACTGCCATCAATATTCAGCCGTTTGGCTTCTTCTAACACGGGAGTGTTTTGCCTGGATGCAGTCTAAGATTAACATCGTTAAATCAAATATTCCATCAACCAGCTCAATTCCCAAACACTAAATACTCCACAATGTAAAACTGAAAGGCGATAGCGGCTTAACTTGAGGTCTGAGTTTTGTGTGTGAGTGACAACAGAATCTTGTTGAGGGGGAGAAAGAGACGTAATCAATTTTCGGTGCCCAGTTTTCATCACTGTGCCACAGATTGGTTTGTGTGGGATACACTGAGGTTGAAATATTCGCCATCATTCTTGTACTCCTTTTGTATTGTCTATAAAAAGCCAAACACAGTCAACAGTTAACTGGCAGGCAAGTTGCAACCTGCTGTAGTCACGCATGCATGGTTGAATTTTCACCTGGAATCACACCGGCATCCTGGTAAATGCAGGATGGAAGAGTATAATAGAGAATGGGTATGACAAACTGCCTTTTGATGTTTAGACTACAAACAGAATATAATACAGCTGAATATATTTGGATTATATCCCGTCCCGTATTATCGGCTTTTGAGTGTCCTTAAAATTATCTGAATTTTTGAAAATTTGATTATTAGGGAAGATGTTGACAAAGCACTGAAAAGCTTTTCTGCTGGGAAACTGTTCCAAAGAACCAGCGATAATTAGATGTATTCAGTGGCTATGAGCAGGTCCGATCAGCAAGTCGTTCCTTGTGGACAGTGTCTGCTTCCCAGTGGTCCTTCCTCGCTGCCAAGTTGGCCTGAAATGTCATTTAGTCATTTTCAGCAAATGTTGACTTGCTTTGCTATTTGCCTGCTATGTCCACAGCTGTCATCACAGCAGTGAAAGATAGCTAGAAATCACATGATGTGAATATTTCAAAATGTGTATCTGTTTTTTTTATTTTATTGGTTAAAAAGATGTATGTTTTTCCCTTCTTTTTCCAGCTCACCAGTGGACAGTGTGTTGTTCTATGCCATTACCACACTCCACAACCTCTTGTTGCACCAGGAAGGGGCCAAGATGGCGGTGCGCCTGGCAGGAGGACTGCAGAAGATGGTGGCCCTGCTGTCTAATACCAACGTCAAGTTCCTGGCAATCACAACTGACTGCTTGCAGATTCTTGCATATGGCAACCAGGAAAGCAAGGTATTGGAACATAAACTGAGTCATTCGTATGTTACTTTTTATGTTGTCAGAAACACACTGATTTATGTATAAAATGTAAATCTGTCTTTGCTGTAGCTGATTATTCTGGCCAGCGGTGGTCCCCAGGCCCTGGTCAACATCATGAGGACCTTCACATATGAGAAACTTCTATGGACCACAAGCCGAGTGCTGAAGGTGCTCTCTGTTTGCTCCAGCAACAAGCCTGCCATTGTTGAGGCCGGTGCGTATACACTCCTGGTACTGACGGAAATTCGTTGAGTCACTTTTATTTGTGTATCCCAAAATTGCAAATCACAGATTCCCATTAGGGGACTTTAGTGTTTGTACAGCAGCGGAAATACAACATCCCTTATCCTTAGACCCTCGTAGGAGCAAAAACTCCCAAGAAAAACCCCTTCAACAGGAAGGGGATAAAAAGTAAGAAACCTCAGGGAGATTTAACAGTCACTCACATCACTATGTTTACTGCATTTTCTGTTGTGGTTCTACCTGTGGGTATTATTTCTGGTTTTGTACACACATTGTAGTTGTGGTTTGAGAAGAATAAATTGTTTTAATGCAACAAATTTAAATCGCTTCCTTTTCCTTGGCTTTTGTGTGTAGGAGGCATGCAGGCTTTGGGGCTCCACCTGACAAATCCCAGTCAGCGTCTGGTCCAGAACTGCCTCTGGACTCTGAGGAACCTTTCAGATGCAGCCACTAAACAGGTAAAATACTCTAGTTGTGTGCAGCCAATAATGACAAAGTAAACCAATGTTTTAGTTATTTTAAGTAATGAGCAACAATACAAGAAGTCATCTTATTTTCCTTTCTTTGGACAGTTCCTCTTTTAATACCATAATAAAATTGTACAATCTCACTCACTGCTAGCTTGTCTTCTGCTCTCTCCAGGAGGGAATGGAGGGTCTCCTGGGGACCCTGGTCCAGCTGCTGGGCAGTGATGACATCAATGTGGTGACGTGTGCTGCCGGCATCCTCTCCAACCTGACCTGCAACAACTATAGTAACAAACTCATGGTCTGCCAGGTAAGTGTTACACACACACATTCATTGAAGTATTATTCTTTGTGTCTCTGGAGAATAGAGCTGACATGGAGCCATCCTGAGTGTATTTCTGTGCTGTAATAACATCTAGTCACTTTTTTTTCATAAATGTAATCTTAGGTTGGAGGTATTGAAGCCCTGGTGCGAACAGTCCTTCGGGCGGGCGACAGAGAGGACATCACAGAGCCAGCAGTCTGTGCTCTGCGCCACCTGACCTCCCGCCACCAGGATGCTGAGATGGCCCAGAATGCCGTGCGTCTTCATTACGGCCTGCCCGTGGTGGTCAAACTACTGCACCCTCCGTCTCACTGGCCCCTAATCAAGGTCATTAACTCTTATTTTCTGTAGTCTTCACATGTTTAGATCAACAACATGTGACATGCATTCAACAGGGATCGGTACTAATTCTTCCATAAATGTGTCTGATTTTCGATCTATCTAGGCCACAGTCGGTCTGATTCGTAACCTGGCCCTATGCCCGGCCAACCACAGCGCTCTGCGGGAGCAGGGAGCCATCCCTCGTTTGGTCCAACTGCTTGTCAGGGCTCACCAGGACACCCAGAGGCGCACCAGCATGGGAGGCAACCAGCAGCAGTTTGTGGTGTGTAGCCAGGCCACCAAAATCCCACGCTTCCTTTCTTTGAAGACTTGGAAGTTTTTGTGTATTTGATTTCCTTTTTTTTTTTTTCCTCCCCTCTCTCCCACACAAACACATGACAGGAGGGTGTGCGTATGGAGGAAATCGTGGAAGGCTGCACAGGAGCTCTGCACATCCTGGCAAGAGATGTCCACAACAGAATCGTCATCAGAGGGCTTAACACCATTCCACTCTTTGTCCAGGTAAAATCACACCCTCACTGTAAAATACAGAGATCAACACCTATAGTCACTAACAAGATGCATGGAAATCTTTTTCTAACTTCTTTCAGCAATAAAATAGTTTGCGACACTATTAGTAATACTCTAATACACTCTACACACATCCTGCACCTTAAGTATGCATTAGCTATGTATATGTACATGTGTGGATATGTATGTCCGTATATATATGTAAATATGCCTATGTATGTAGGTATGTACGTGCATGTATATATGCTTTGCTTATGCATACTTTTTCTTTTTTCTTGCTATTTATTAGTATTTTTTTTCCATTCTATGTCCATAATGCATACTGTGTATGCGGATCATCAACAAATTCTACGAATTTTGTACATAGTGTTGTGTATTTTTATTTTTTATTGCTTTTTTCTTCTTTAGCTTTTCTTTTCTTTTCTTTACTCTGTACACTGCAGTAACAGAGAAATTTCCCCGTTGTGGGATCAATAAAGTCTTATCTTATCTAATACAAAGTCTGTTTTATTACCGGGTTTAATTTTCCTCTTCTCTTTCTTTTATACTATACCAATCTCGCCAACTCATTTGTTTGATCCATTTCTGCAATGTCTAGTTGCTGTATTCTCCAGTGGAGAACATCCAGCGCGTGGCAGCAGGTGTGCTGTGTGAACTGGCTCAGGACAAAGAAGCTGCTGAGGCAATCGAAGCCGAAGGAGCCACTGCACCACTCACTGAGCTGCTGCATTCCCGCAACGAGGGCGTCGGTAAGTGTGCAGTCACAAACGCGTACTGAGCAAAGCGTTGTAATTGTCGAGTGTCGACTTGAGTCACGTGACTGACTGTTCTTCCCTGTAGCTACCTATGCTGCAGCTGTGCTGTTCCGCATGTCCGAGGACAAGCCCCAGGACTACAAGAAGCGTCTGTCAGTGGAGCTGACCAGCTCTTTGTTCAGAACTGAGCCTATGGCCTGGAATGAGGTACCTATAGACACGCCTATGCAAACACAAATTAATTAAATAAATGAGCAGTGATCCACAAATGAGCAGTGTTTTTTCTCTAAACAAAAGTCAGATTTAATCATATTCAGCTATCTCAACCTTATTTTATATGTATACATGCTCTTTATTTATTTATTTTTTTAAACACACAAAAACTCCTCCCATAAAATTGATGCAAAAACAATAAATAATTGCTATCTGTAGTACTAACGGCTGGTGGCTGGTTTCTGTCAGATTATTCTCATCACTCTTGTGCTTTTTTATAGACTGGAGACCTGGGACTGGATATGGGAGCTCAGGGAGACCCTCTGGCTTACAGGCAGGATGGTAAGTGTCTGTTCTCACCATTAAAAAAAAAAGTCCCTTATTGCTATGTTTGGATTTGTTATTTATACGTTAAATTCTTTGCATCTTTTTCTCTGAAAAGTGTGTAGGAGAAACTCACAAGGTGATTTTTTTTTTTTTTTTTTTTAGTGGTTAAAATTACAAATATATCCTTTTTTTTTTATAGATCTCACAACTGCAAAAAAGTTAAAAGTGGCAAAAAAAACATGCATATAATCTGATGATACATTTTTATTGTGTGACTTTATGTTTCTATGTTCTCCACACTCCCCGATGTTTCGACTATAATTCCAAGATATTCATAAATGCCCACACAATATCATTATTCTCCCTAAATAGATGAAACCTGTTTTGTTTGAGAATCAAACAAAATTTATTTGGAGCTGTTTGCATCGGGTTTAAGAAAATTATTTACTTTTTTTTGGTCTTTCAGATGGAGCCTACCGCGCCTACCCAGCAGCCTACGGCCAGGACAGCCTGTTGGACCCCATGATGGAAGGTGCTGACTACCATACCGACACTCTGCCAGACCTGGGCCACCACACTGATCCACTGCCAGACCTCGGCCACACCCAGGACCTGATGGACAGCAACCAGCTGGCCTGGTTTGACACCGACCTGTAGAATTGGTGAGACTGACTCCCACAGAACACTTAACCTGCCAGTTCATTGTAAAAGCAATATTCATTTAAATGGCAACACAATTTAAAAAAAAAAAAAAAATTATCCTGTGCTCTTTTGCAGTTGTATTCTGATAGAACCTGCATTGTGATTGGCCTGTATTGTCTGAAGCAGCATTATGATTGGCCTGTAGAGTTGTTGAAGGTATAGAGAGGAATAAGGGGTCTTGGAAAGTGCCTGACACAAGAAAACAAAGAAGATGGTTGCCACAGGAATGTTTAAGCATGTTGAACCTAGGAGGGGGGCGGCGGGCAAGAAAAGCGGGAAGTATCAGTGAGAAAAGTGGAATCACACGGTGGAGGTCTTGGAGCAGGTTACCTTTTATGGATGAGTGCACATGAGGTGGATCCTAAAAGTTGGAAACACATGTTTTAGCCTTGCCTGTATTATCAGTTTTTTGTTCCTATTTTTCTTATTCTATTTTTTTATTTCTTTTTGTATTACTCATTCTCTGTTATGGTACTGACCCAGCTTGCCTTCGCACTAGCCATCTTCATTTTCTCTTCAATGCTAATCATTTGTAATTTTTTTTTAAAAACGTATTACTTACATACGGATTACATGTAGTGTTAAGTTATAGTGATATTATACAATGTTCCTTTGGTTTATGGCCGAATGTGTAGAACACTAATAATCAGTTGAATTGTACTCTGACTTAAAGTGTAACATTGTGTAGTTTTTTTTATAATCTCAGAAAAGGAGAATTATGCATTCTTAATATGTGCTTGTTTAAGCATAAAATATGTCAGTGTCACAAATGTTCTAAAGGGGGATGTGGGTGAAATTGAGGGTGGGTTTGGGATAAATCTAGAGACAAGTGTTTTATATACAGTATCACTGGTAGGTTAACTATTTTCTATGCTATTATTGGATGTCTGATAGAAAAGTCTTTAATGCTATCATTGGTGGTCTTATAAAACCCAGTTTTATGTGCTATCAAAGGTAGCTAGGTTGACGAACCAGTTGTAGTCCTGCTGTGCTTATTTTGGAGACGAGGTTATGACACGGCTGAACAATAAAATGGCATTTTATTTCATTTAGTCTCTGTCCTGTGTATTTTTTTCTTTATGCTTTTGGTTATTATGGGGGAAATTTAGGACTAGACTTATGATTAATCAAGGTGCTCCAGTATTGGTGCACTGTTTTGACATAGACTCAACTTTTACCATCTACCGTTCTGGATGTAATTGAAGCATGCAGATGACCTTGTCCGTAACAAGGTTATTTCCACTATGAAGTTAGCAAAGTTTAAACATCACATAACTTAGTTACTGAAATACTATTTACATTTTGATAAGGGCTGTGTGTAAACACTGTCCTGTGTTTCAAAACGCTCAGTCCACAGACAAATGCACACAGTGTGCATTCAGAAGCTGAGAATTAAAACAAACAGGGGAACTTAAGAGAAGTTGTGATGTCACAACTATACAGTGATTCACAGCAACTCTAATCTGCTCATACACACCTACCTGTTCTTTCTAGAGCTCCAGAGGAAAAAGATCTAAAACTATTTTGAGTAAATTCTTATTAGTGATATAAAAAATCATCAAATTAAGCCCAGGAAAATGAACATGGGACCTTTTTTTTAATGAAGGGAAGGAGTGAATGGTATTTTGAAAATTTTATTGCCATAAATATTTTAAATTATTGTTCCATGCTGAATATTTTATACAGTATTTCAAGACAAGTCTGGAGGGGAACTCAATGTTTTATATTCCTGTTAATGAGGACAGTGTAAGGGACTTTTTTTTAAGTATTATGTATTTATAAAAACACAAATGCCAGTTCTGTCCCCATTATTTCTTATTGCTAATACCAACAAACAAACATTTAAATTCACGACCAACGTCACATTCATTGGTGCAATTCTAAAACGGGAAGAAAAAACAAGCACTTGACACATGTGGAGGGCACATTCACATTCGTATTCGTAAAATATCGGCGAGGGACAATGGCAGCAATAGAAGCTTCTGACACTGAACAAAGAATCCAAATCCTGATTGAAAATCCCAACCTTTAGAAGGAGAATGAAGGTTGGCAGCAGAGCTTCATCACAATTTCAGGGCTTCTATGAAGAAATGGGGAGCATGCAGACATGCTGTGAGTTTAAAGACCTAGATTTTTTTTTTTTAAATAAGGAGCAAATATGCCTTTAAATCAGCACTTTTTGTATAATTATTTTACTTCATCCCTACTAATGCATTATTATAAAAGAAAAATGCTCCCAGCTCTGGAATAGCAGCCATTATATTTTTTTTGTGCCTTTAAAAAAAAATACCAACAGCTGCTCTGCAGTGCATCTATTGTGTTCTGATCTTCCCTTTAAGATCTAAGGGCCGTCAGAATTAATGTGTGTATTCCACGAGGATCCTTTCACAGCTCAAATGTGCTCTGAGCTTCTCGGGTGTGGCCGAGTTAATGTTCGTTTTTGTTGAAGAAAATTCCGGCTGTGACCGCTCATTGACAGGAATTAGTGTTACTGAGCTGAACACATGTGACCATGATCGCCGATCACACTGTTTACGAGTCCATGTTTGTCAATAGCTTTGTCAATGGAAGTATTGATGGGAGTTTCCTCGTCTGCTCAACCCTCGTTTGCTCCTTTTACGCACACGCTGCTGCATATTTCAACAGCCCACACAGCAGTTACATCACTTATTCTGTACCCAGGCTTCTGGCTGGGATATGCTTTATAACTAAAAGATTTCTGGAGCACTTTTCTATCAAATATGTGTGGGGAAAAACACTTAGTTTTTATTAAAAGGGCAAAGTAAACGCTCTGCTGCCAAACACCAAGAGCAAACCTATTAGGATGGAAAATTAATAAGGACTTAGAAATGTGGCCCAAAGTCTACATGTGGAGTGTAAAAAAAATGTCACAGTACGTAACATCATTGGTTTTGTTCTGATAAACATTTTCAGTTCCTGAGAGGGACTTTTTGATCCAAAACAAGTACCAAAAAAAACTTAATAACATAGCTGTCATAATTTTCTAGGTAAAATTTGTTTTTGGAAAAAATGTAGAGTCTTAATTAAGTTAGATAGATGTTCTAATCTCATTATTTCTGTTAGGGGGGGTATGACAGAAGGTGGATATTGCTCAACACATAGTGATTTAATATTGATTTTAATTATCAAAATGACACTTGGGTGTGTTAAGTATTGTTGTAAGCACAACATTTACTGGCCTCAACTTTCTCTCATAAAAAAAAAAAATAGAATACACAAGAAAAAACTTAGCTAATGAACACACATAAAGACATTTTTAGTAGTTGTCCTCTATGTTCCTACTGTTATTTCAAGGGATAATTGCAATTTCTCTGTTCAAGTGATATGTTCAATTATTGTCAATGAGAGAGACACAAAGCGTAGGATCTTAAATTGATTTTTGGTGCCTAAAACTGCAAATATGTCTTGGTAGAGATGTCATAGCTGACACAAGGTGCCAAAAACCTTAAATATAATCTGATATCAGCATGCTCATTGACATTATTACCAGGTAGCATGATTTGATGATTCTCATCAAAAACAACCACACATGTATTTTCTTTTTGCGTTTTTTTATTTTAAAAAAAAAGTGCTCCAAAAAGATGTCAGGTACAAAACATCATCACCAGAAGCGGTGAGCGTCCTGGGAGAACGTGGGTACAGAGTAAGTGATGTAACCGCTGTGTGCGCCGCTGAAATACACGGCAGCATTGACTCGTGTGTAGAGGGGGGACGTCCCCTTCACGGCTCTAGCAGCCAGTCCGTGGTGTGTGCTGCCCCCTGTTGAGCAGCCGGAGGGAGCGAGGAGCAGCAGCTGCTCCGGGTCGCGGCCCAGGCTCCTCTTGGCCCCCGCTGCAGGCTGCTGCTCCACTCTGAGCGGCAAACTGGACAGAGGAGAAGCTGCCGAGGCTGCAGGAGAGGGAGCGTCTCTCTTCAGGAGGGACTCGATGGAGAACGGGCCGCTGAACTTGACCTCGCACCGGATCCGGACGGCCCCGCAGGCCTCGGGTTTGGCGGGCCGCGGGGGGGCCGGGCGGGGCTCTGAGGGGACGCCGGGGTCCGATTTCCTTCTGGAAGGAGTCAGCTCAGGGAAGAGCTGCAGGATTCCTTTGAAGTGGCGACGCACCATCTTTGCTGAGACGCAGCTCAGGTCCAGTTTCCAGTAGTTTCTCTTGGTGTCCAGTAAATCAGGGTCCACTGGGATCTGAGAAACAAACACATTTGAGTCACTTTGTTCCTTCAATGAAAAACAACTTATGATCTTCTTCTAAAAATCACTCACCTTGACGAAGCAGGAGTTGGTTGATAAACAGACTCTGACGTTGTTCTCTACAGATCTTCTGTTTTCACACATCAGCGGCCTCAGCTTCTCCATCAGCTGCAGGACATCACGTTAGAGGTTTAGGGTTTGAACAAAAAAAGATGACAAATTGTGGCTCACGTGGGGATGAACGGTGGTGGCGTCTTACCTGAGCAAAAGTGAGCATCTTGTCCGGGGCGTCCTGGAGGACCAGGGCGATCTTAGCCAGGTAGGTGGTGCTCTTCCTGAACAGGCCTCGTTGAGCAGAGGCTGCAGGACACACAGGCAGCGGAGCTCCCAGCTTCTCAGTGCTGCTCTGCATCTTGTTGGTGGAAGAACGATCACACACACACAAACACACACACAGATCAGAGGTGTCACAGACCAGATGTGGACCCAGAGTGGTCAGCTCTGGTTATAAGTGCTGTCGGGACAAAAGGAAGCGGGAGGGTGTCACGCTGCAGGTTAATGAGGAGCTTTTGATAAGCAGATGAGCCGTTACTGATGGAGGCGGAGCCTGTCGTCACGGGGATAGTTCATTTCCAAAAGTTCATCAGCACGTCCATCTGAACACTCTAGGAATCTGATCTGCTTCTTTTCATTTATGTCACCTTTATGAATCTTTAGAGACTTGGTCATTCAGTCTGATTGAAATCAGACTACAACAAGTTTCCCTGGTTGTTGTTTGAGGCTTTAAATGTTTTTGATAAATTCCAGAGGCATTAATGGGTCAATTAATAATAAATAATGTAGATAAAATAAAATGACTTTGCTTTGCTTTCATTGAGGTGGAGAAAGTTTGCTGCTGATCCATTGGCCACTTAGGGTCCAGGTCTATTTTTCAGTTTCCCTGCTATAAATGATAATAAAAATGAAAAATCTCTACAACCGCAAAGGTTATGGACTTGGACAAAATGTGAGCTGACTACAGAAGTGTCATAACGTATTTATGTTGCTGTGACAGAGCAAATCTAGTTAGAATATTGCAAAAAAAAAAAAGAAATCCAAAATAGTTTCTTGATGTAGCTGAGGTTTGTGATGCAATAAATGTCTAAAACTCAATGTTTCGGAAGGTTTTTATTGTGCAAGGTAGAAAAAGAATAGGAGATAATATTCAGGTTATAAGCACTTTTTTCCCAGAAACCACCACACACACCTGATGGAAGCTAAAGTAAAACAGCAGTGACGTAACAGTTGAGTGGAAAGAAATAAGAACACAACAGATACACACGTGTGTATCTGATACTGGTTACCTGATCTGTTGACTTTACCATTTAGTTATTCGTTTACAGATTTTTTGTTGTTGTCATGACTGCTCAAACAACAGAAACCGGTTCCTTTAACACTAAATCCATACACTCCCCCAAACAATGTTCCATATTCGTTCAATGTTCATCAGGAAAACACAAGCTCTCGATATATTTAGCTCATATCATCGTAATCTGAACTGACTTGCTTTACTCAGGCTCAGAATTGAATGAATCTATCAGTAAATAGGGCATAAACACATGTCTATGTGCTTTTTTCTTTTTTATATATTGCAGAGCTTTTGCTGCAATATGTCATTATGACATGTCAAAGGTCAGTTTTTTGTGTTTTAGTTTTATTTTTTTTTTATAAAAGCAGCAAAGAGGTATTTACATCTCTCACTGGGTTGCTCCTGGACATGTTTTTTTAATAGTAAAACCAATTTTAACCTGTTAAAATCCAAAACCCAAGGTCAACAAGGTCAACAAGGTTGATAAGGTGGGTTTTTCGCATATATTGCATGAGAAAAACATTGCTATTTTTATCTGTAGTAAAACACAACGTTACTGTTACAGCATCAATATGTATCATCAATACAATAAAAAATAGTGTAATATAACATCGGCAGTAGGGCTGCAACTAAGCATTATTATTATATATAATTTCGATTTGAGCTGTTTGTACGATTATGTAATCAGGCCTTTTATATTCTTCTTTTTAAACATTTAACAGAATCCATAGAATCATGATTTCTATGATTCTATGGATTAATAAGTGAACTCCTATCTTATTAATCAGTGGCTTTTCCATTGCAGATAATTTAGCTTATTTCAAGTTTTTTTTTCCTGATTTTGGTCAGTTTGGTCTTGTTTTTTTGTTTTTTTTTAATCAGTATCCTAGCTGTATTCGCTCTGTCACAATAGCATGAACTGATTGTGCCACATCTGGAGTCTCCTCCCACGTTGCACATGTATTTTGATATGAATGAATCGCTGTCATGTCTTTTGAAAGCGTGTGTGTGTTTGAGGACAAAGTCTGAGTCAGGATCAGGGGGTTCAATGTTTCTGCTACTGGGTTTTTCTTTTTAATCATAAAAACTTGTTTCAGTACCTGTTGTCTAAGTGATTGTAAAAAACCGTGATCATGAACCGGATAGACATTTTATTTATTACATTTTTTAAATTCCTGTTTCATTGATTCAAGTGATGCTGACTTTGATCAAAAGTGAAACTGCTCAGTGTCACTTTCAGACGCTTTCAGAGGCTCAGACGAGGTGTTAATCGCTGGAATGCGAGTCATAATCATTGTGTTTGCCTGTTGATCGCCTGTTAGGAGCTGGAACATTCCAGTGTTTGTTACCTCATTTACTGCCTTTGTCGCTCATAGTGATTTAGTGGTTTGTCAAGAGACATAAAAGTTACACCCAATAAATATTTATTAAGTATTCCCTCAGTCACACAGGGTGTGATGGGACAACTTTAGACTTTTGTCAAGTAGCAAACTTCAAACCAACGTGAAAACGCATCAAATACTGTGCTGAAGTACAATGTTCACATACTTGTGTATTTAATTGAATATTTACATTAATTTATTCATCCACTCCATTACATTTCAGAAACACATATTATACTTTTTACTTCACTACATTTATTTGACAGTTATAGCTACTTACACGATATATTTAATATTATAAGTTTTTGTTTGCACTTTGTGTAAAAAAATGTCCTATATAATAAAGTATATTATTTTTACTTTTTAAAAAATGCTTTAACATGTATTTATTAGTGATGAAACCAAACATATAAAACATATAATACACTATTAAAATGTACAAAAATCTTTATTTATTTATTTTGACACAATAGTCTATGGTCCAAAAGTAGCTCTAAACAACATCAATTAATTTCTACTGGTGAGTGATAAGGTTTATTATCTGTAGTTTCTATAAAGTGCTGTGAATATTAATACATTCAATAAATATGTAGCCAAAATATAAAGAAAGAAAGTTGTGGGATCTTCACTCTATTAAACATGTTGACGGCTGTTGAGTTTCATCACTCGATGTTGGAAACAAGTTTATTTCTATGCCAGGTCATGTAAGATTTAAGTTTATAAGGAATAAAAGGACAGTTTAATTCTGGTTCAAAGTTCCCTACCATGTCCACAACCATCAGATGATTAATAAATATAATATTCTCTACATTTCTTTCCAAAAAACACAAAAAGATTACTTATGTTGTTATTTTATTATAATAAGTTTACTTAAATAACATGTGAAAATAACCTGTGAAATTCACTTTCAGAAAAACCTGAATCAAAGAAACAGATCAACTCTTAAAATCGATAAATGAGATAACCAGTGTCTTTATGTTTATTTGTGCTGCTTTTTTTTCTTTCTAATAAATCATTACGTCGCTGCCTCCTGTCACCTTTCATGTTCTACCTGTACGGAAAAACGCGACTGACATTTCTTCATCAGTCAGTTTCTGTCAGACTTTGTGATGTAATAAGAGGCTTGTATTGCAATTCATGACCTGGTTGACACACTGCAAAAAAAATGAAATTTTAACAGGTGGAAATGTCTTGTTTTTTTGTAGAAGTGAGGAGAACACAACTATTTACCTAAATGTTCAATTGACTAAAATCAATGAAACTAAACTAAATTATCTGCCAGTAGAATTAGATAATTCTTCTCAATATTAGACTAATTGTACAAAGGACATTCTCAGCTGTTAAGCTTTCAGTAGCACAGCTTCAATCACAGGTGATTTAGATCAGCCCTCCACACAAAGCTTTGAATGCAGGTAACGTGTTCATTCATGTGAATGGGGATCAGCCATGTAAATGACCTCCCTCTGCACGTCTGACAATAGGCGGCAGCTCTGACCCTAACGTGGCGATGAGCGATGTGACGACAACTGGAATGCGATGAAACCCTCGTCAGCGTGGCAGCTGTGTCTTGTGTATTATGCAATTTAGAGTGGACAAAAATGAAAAAAAAAAAGTCTTACAAGGATGTGAGAAATAAGTGATAGATGTCAGCTGGGGTATTTAAGTTCAGTAAAAAAAATGTGTTTTCTTTTCTTCTTTTTATTTTGGCTTCAATCCCAAACACACACACACACCTGTGGATAATTGAGAATCAGCTCAGCTGCAACTGTGAGGACAAAGCCAGTGTCTGAGCGGCCTTCTGACACTGGGATGGACATATTGCAGCAAAAAGACGTCACTGTAAGTTTGATTATGTTCATGTTATATAGTTGATGTCCACCATGTTAAGGATTCCTAATTTATGGGCTGTGTTGCTACGTTTCTAAGCATGGCTTAGTTAAAAGTATTGCTTTGTATACATTGATTATTTGACACACTGATACTATCTGCCTCTGGAATTTATCAAGAAAGCATTTAAAGCCTCAAAGAAAAGCACAATCCTGTCTGATTGCTGTCAGGCTGCATTGCCAAATCTCTAATGAGCATGTTCCAATATTGATGTATACGTCACGCTGTATCTCTGAGCGGCTCATTTAAAGTTGAGTGTTCAGATGGACGTGCTGATGAACTTTTGGAAATGAACTATCCCCGTGACGACAGGCTCCGCCTCCATCAGTAACGGCTCATCTGCTTATCAAAAGCTCCTCATTAACCTGCAGCGTGACACCCTCCCGCTTCCTTTTGTCCCGACAGCACTTATAACCCGAGCTGACCACTCTGGGTCCACATCTGGTCTGTGACACCTCTGATCTGTGTGTGTGTGTGTGTGTGTGTGTGATTGTTCTTCCTCCAACAAGATGCAGAGCAGCACTGAGAAGCTGGGAGCTCCGCTGCCTGTGTGTCCTGCAGCCTCTGCTCAGCGAGGCCTGTTCAGGAAGAGCACCACCTACCTGGCTAAGATCGCCCTGGTCCTCCAGGACGCCCCGGACAAGATGCTCACTTTTGCTCAGGTAAGACGCCACCACCGTTCATCCCCACGTGAGCCACAATTTGTCATCTTTTTTTGTTCAAACCCTAAACCTCTAACGTGATGTCCTGCAGCTGATGGAGAAGCTGAGGCCGCTGATGTGTGAGAACAGAAGATCTGTAGAGAACAACGTCAGAGTCTGTTTATCAACCAACTCCTGCTTCGTCAAGGTGAGTGATTATTAGAAGATCAGAAAGGTTGTTTTTCATTGAAGGAACAGAGTGACTCAAATGTGTTTGTTTCTCAGATCCCAGTGGACCCTGATTTACTGGACACCAAGAGAAACTACTGGAAACTGGACCTGAGCTGCGTCTCAGCAAAGATGGTGCGTCGCCACTTCAAAGGAATCCTGCAGCTCTTCCCTGAGCTGACTCCTTCCAGAAGGAAATCGGACCCTGGCATCCCCTCAGAGCCCCGCCCGGCCCCCCCGCGGCCCGCCAAACCCGAGGCCTGCGGGGCCGTCCAGATCCGGTGCGAGGTGAAGTTCAGCGGCCCGTTCTCCATCGAGTCCCTCCTGAAGAGAGACGCTCCCTCTCCCGCAGCCTCGGCAGCTTCTCCTCTGTCCAGTTTGCCGCTCAGAGTGGAGCAGCAGCCTGCAGCGGGGGCCAAGAGGAGCCTGGGCCGCGACCCGGAGCAGCTGCTGCTCCTCGCTCCCTCTGGCTGCTCAACAGGGGGCAGCACACACCACGGACTGGCTGCTAGAGCCGTGAAGGGGACGTCCCCCCTCTACACACGAGTCAATGCTGCCGTGTATTTCAGCGGCGCACACAGCGGTTACATCACTTACTCTGTACCCACGTTCACCCAGGACGCTCACTGCCTTCGTTTGTGAACTTTAATTTTTTTTTTTTATTACTATGTCCAATTTGCACTTTTTAATGTTTTATGTTGTGGCAATTCTGCAGGAGTTTCTCCACTGCTTTCAAATCACACAAGTCCCATTTTGGCCTTCTGTGAGTCTTGTTTTTGTCATGAGCATTTAATTTTTGTCTGTGAATTTAGAAAAACCTGTGTGAATATTTCCCGACGTTCTGGTCGAAGGGTGAATGACACTGTTTGATCTGAGAAAAACATGCAAAGCAAATATGTTTATGGGCAAATTTTCCTTTTTTTGTTTGTGGGGATTCTGACCACAGGAGGGTGATGTTGCACTACAAAGTCTGCACCAACCTCTTGTATCAAACGATTAAAACAAGTTTTACATTATATAACGTGACTATTTGGTTTTTCCCTTCTGCTTTACAGAAAGCAGAAAATACTGCAAACACCCCCCCTCCCCCTTTTCTCATGCGTTGCTACCATGCGAACCGATTGGTCGCTAAATCTGAACGTTTGCCCTTTCAAACCTTGCTGTGTCAGGCCGTTTCAGTGGGTGACAAAACACTGAGTTGACTGACCACAGTGGCGAGGTTGAGTTGAGCAAACATCGAGTGGCTGAAATCTGTTTGCTTTTCTATTTGCAGCTGCAAGAAGCAGCGTCTGAACCCTAACCTACTTATTCCATCTGAGCACCTTTTGATATCAAATGGGAAGCTGGCTAATTAGAGGCAGCATGAGCATCCTCTGCTTATTTGCAGGAAATGGAGTCTTAACATTAACAAGGGAAGTGCACAGATATCCTCTTAAATGAACGGTGAAGGCTGCCGGATGAACTTTGTAACATGGCAACGTGCGCCGTGCAGGACAAATCTGGATCATGCAGCTTCAAAGATGCATTTTGTGCAGCATGTGGAGTGCATTCACATTAGCTTTCCATTTATAGTCCTGTAGGTTTTATCCAGAGTACATAGGCTAAGAGTCAGGGATTACGAAGCGAGCCCGTGTTCATTCATGCCCGCGTACTACCTTCTTACACAGGGCACTGACACACTTTCACACACACTCATCAGGCCAGCGCAAAGTTCATGCTGAATGAGAAAGGAGGGAAAGCAAAGCGACACCATCGCATCCTGCTGTCGAGTCAGCAGGGAACACTGCAGGAGTCACTTCATGATCCACGTCATAAACTGGACTGAAACTGACTGGCAGTGGTGGGAGGAGAATCCAGATGTTTTACTTGAGTAAGAATGCAGCTGTAAAATAAACTCAACTACAAGAATCCTGCATGAAAAAATCCCACTTAAGTAAAATCTTTAACAGCAAAATGTACTGTACTAAACTAATAAAGCTGGACGTGTGCGTGTTATATTACACATTGTGATAAATCTGCATTGGAAAAAAAGTCTCAACCTAATCTAATGGAGTAGAAAATGTAATATTTACCTCTGAAATGCAGAGTGGAAGTAGCATCATATAGAAATACTATAATATAATACTTTATACTATAAATGCAACTGCAAAAAACACTTTTTATACCTTGTGTTGAGGTTTCTGTTATAAAAAACAAACATTCAGTAAAAACCTTGTTGAACCCAAGCGGCAGGAGGCTTAACTGGGAGGAAAGATGTTTGATACTTAACCTCTAATACACTACGTGATAATACTTGGGTAGATAATACTCTCCTTGTACACCAGCGCACAGTCTCCAACCAGCTAGTATCTCATTGGCCGTTGCCGATCGGTGTGAAATAGGCTTTGAAATTGGGATTTCCAACTAAAAATGACTCAGCTCGGTGGAGCTGGACGATGCAACACCTTGGTCGTGCGGTGTAAAAACCAAATAGACTGACTGATGTCAGGTCAAGTTTGAAAGACGCATTCTCGCAGATTTCACACCCCCTGACTTGACAGGCATAATCAGGAATTTTTTTTTTTTTTTGCAGATAAGATCAGAGCATGTGAGCGTGTGAGGGAGGGAGGTCTGTCATGGGACCGCGACTCGGTCGGGGAGAGGCCAAAGGAAGAGAGGAGGTGGGTGAGCTCAGCGCTTGGCGTCCAATGCCCGCCACATACGTACGGCGTGTGGGATTTACTGCTGGACGACCTAGATCCAGACGCAACCTCCTGCCCTCCATTTTTTCTTCCTCCCTCTCCTCCTCCTCCTCCTCCTCCCCTCCCTCCCTGCTGACTGGTCAACAGAGATTACAGTGAGAGAGCAGAGGGCCGAGCATGTGACTGACAGAGTGACACACTGAGGGACGGGGAGACAACAACACTTCTCTTTTCTCTCCTTCCCGTTTCCTCCTCTAATTTTATCCCTTTAACTCGGCCTTAACTCCCCTGTCTGCACTGTTAAGGATTAACTTCCATTGCTGGTTTCCAGATTGAGTAAACTGGTTCAAGCATTAATCGGCCTAGATCTCCTTATTGTGCGATGGATCCTATTCATTTACAGGCCATTATTGCTTTTGATGTACTCGAACTGATGCTTCAAACCAGAATGGACCAAAACGAGTTCAAGGAAAAACAACACGTATTCGTGTCATGTTTAACAGCTCTGATCCTGTTGTTTTAGTGATTTGTGTAAGGTAATAAAGTCACTGTTTCAGTAGCATTTCCATAATCGCCTTTGGCCCTCGCCTCTCTATGTGAGCTGTGCGTGTGTGTGTGTGTGTGTGTTTTCACGCTAATCCTCAGCCGGTTGTTTACATGTAGGCCAGCAGATACCGTGAGAGGCTGCTGCGCAGAACACAAACAGGATAATATTAGCATCATCAATAAATAACTTTATTTGACAGTGAGGTCAGCTATGTTTCCTGTTAATTGAATATTAACATATCACAAGTAAATGGGTTACATTTAAAATCTGATTTATTGTAAACACCACTTTAATGCTGTAGTGGGATCACAGCGATGCTACTTTTACTTACGTGACCTTTTGAATTTAGGACTTTTACTTGTAAAGGAGTATTTTTAGAGACAGTATTTCAACATAAGAACCCAGCATGACACTGGTGTCACTGCCCCTTTAAATATTTGGGAAAAATGTTGTTACATAAAGGTGATTTTCAACCCATTTACCGATGTTAATGGTTTAATAACATGACCTATATTTTATTTAAAATGGTCTGACCACAATTCTTGAAAAAAAATGATCAAAACAAGTTAAGAAAATATCATGAAGGAAAAAAAAAACATGTGGCACATATGTCACAATAAGATAAAATTATAATGAGCTGCTGAGTCACTCATTTAAACCTAACTGGAAAACTGACATTACAGATTTTTGATGGGAGTTAGTATACTTAAAAAAAAGGGTGGTCTATTAGGTCTGTTCTATAACTTTTTTTATAAATCATAATTCTCCTTTTAGATTCTGACAGGTTATTTTGAGTAAAGGAGGTAAACTCTACCAGTCTCTATGAATTAAACTGCTACAGGTGTTCATGTTTCTTAAAGGTACAGTAGGTGATAAACTCTCAAACCGGAAGTTAATCACATGAATCTCCTTGAACAACATCCCAGCTCATGCTGCGACGTCCCGGGTGAAAACAGCAGGTCCTGAAGGTGCGGCCCTCACACGTAAGAGGATAAACATCCACCACGTTGACATCCGCTCACAACAACAAACAACAGTCGAGGAAGTCACGTCGCGCCCGTCTTCCACGTCCCGGACCACGCCCCTCCCCCCGCATCTCCCCGCCTCGCCCCGCCCCTCCCCCACATAGCCCCGCCCACCTCATCATCATCATCATCATCATTCCAGCCTGTTCATTCACTGTGCTGCTGCGGTGCGTTCAGGTGCGGCTTGTTAGACTGCACAGACTCTATAGAAAATAAATAAATTAAATAACGTAACTGAATAATAAAGTAACCTACTTTAAAATTCAATGTGAACATATTTAATCTGTGAATGAATATAAGCATTTGTAGTACATAGGATTTTAAGCTAAATTCTTCATAGGTATAGGCCTATATTTGACATTTTTTGATTGTTAAATGGTGGTACTGTAGGCTACATACACATGTAAAGTTAATCTCTTAAATTTTGTCTCTCCCTCTAGTGTTGACTGGCTTTGAGATGCATAGGCATTTTGGACATATATATCATATTGATTTAAGCTTTGTGTATTTTTTTTATATTAATGTTTGTTGATTCAGTTTATTGCATATTAATGAAATTTAAAGTTTTCCTTGTGATGTGTTCAGTGGTGGCATCTGGGGGCCATGTTTTTATACCACATATGAAGCCCTATCCTATAAAACATTCATCAGTATGTTTGCCAGCTACATGCTCATCTCTGATGCATTAAAGTCTGAAAAGGTGCAGTTCTTTAAATGCCTGTGTGCTTTAGCATTTTTTATATTTGCACATTGACCTAATAATTAATATGATGAACATACTTTAGGTACAATTTACAAAAACTGCTTCTTGTATTTTAAGCAACGCATGTACTTGTGTAAGAGTGTCTTTTTAGGATCTGCATTATTCCTTTTAGCTCAGTGAACATTTTTTTAATCACAGAAGTAGTATTGACGACAGCCACTGAAGGCAGCATTACACCACCTGAATAAGCCTTGTAAGTCTTTGAAGTGTTGAGCTAAAACTGTTTCGAATTCACTTGCACTCTAAACTATGACTGTGCTGCACTTGATCTTATTTTTAGAAGAAGGAAGCACGCTGTTTTTAATAGGAACACACACACAATGGGGTAGTTTGTTTTCATCTGATTATGGTGTGTTATCGTAACAAAAATCCCAGAGAGCAGGCTTATGTGGCCTCAATATTTCCATCACATTTTTAAACCACTTCTCGCTTCCTTGCACTGTCGTGGGCCGTGCACACTCCGTCTTCATACGAGTGTGACCTTTGATTTACGAGGGTTATATTGAGGAGTGTGCTGTTTGTTTATCCTCAGCATGAGGTTAATAAGCTGGCCTTTCCTGGCCCACCACTAATTCACTCCACTAATTATTAACGGCAACACGGGCCGGTGAAGTGAAGCCGACACAATAACAGAGCGCTTCGCTCAGCTTGTGTCCTACTTTAGCAAAACAAAATGTCAATAATTGATGAATGAAATTGTGCATGTGCTTGATGGTTTATCATCTGCAACTTTTCCTTTGCTGTGAATGAGTCTATGACTCTGAGGATATTGTTTGTTGTTGCTGTTTTGGAATTTTCTACCAGATTTCCCGTGTTTATTGGTCCCTGTGGTTTAGAGAGGTAATATAAAGGTGTGGTGTTTATACGATTGGGAAACTATTTAAGTATATTTATCCAAATGCTGTATTTGTACTTTGAGATTCAGATTTCTGTTACCAGCTCCACCAAATAGTGATTATTCCCTGTGGACTTCTCCCATGTTTTCATTTCAATAAATGTTCAACAGATCCAATAGTTCAGCAAAAAATCAAAAGATGGGGGCAAAAAAGTCTTAAAAGTGAAAACAGATTTGTTTATAAAAACTTTTCTCTCCCATGAATCATCTCACGACCCCCCCAGATTTATCTGGTGACCCTTTGGAAGGGCCTGACCCCCAGGTTTGGAACCACTGGATATAAAAAGTGGGTAGAAAATATCTCCACCTCCAGCAGCTGATGTTTCATATTAATATTCTAATGATACATATATTGGTATACTACACTGCAAACTTTTTTTTTACTAACACTTATTGACTGTGAAATAAATAGGATTTTTCATGCAGTACATACAAGTGCTGTAGTTGTGCAATGCTTCTATTCTTATCTAAAACTTACTTCCGTCATATTTAACCAAACAAATCCCACCTCTGGTCTAATAATCATTGTTTGATTACAACTCTGTTGTTCCACGGTACATTATCTATAGCATAAGTCATGGCATGAACTAGTCCTGTAATACATAGGATGGGCTTTTATTAATCTCACTCTTAGGCTCTAATAATACTTTTAAGATACCCATTTTAATCAGTTTTAATCTTAGTCTTTACTGAATCTTTGCTCCGAGGGAGCAGTCGAACCAACAAGCTTGTGTCCTGTCGTCCTGACCTCGCACATTTTTTTCCGCCAGGAATCAAAAAACAGAGGCTGATTATGTGCCGTTTAGGGACCGGTCCAACATTATCTGCAGAGGCCGCGCTTCTGCCGCCGCTGGAATGTCTCGCGCGTGCCAGGCCTAATTGCAGGAAAATAACTTTGCAGTCAGGTGGGAGATTCTAGCATGGAAAAAAAAAGGAAAACAGATATATGGAAGCGTTTGATGTGGACGGAAACGATGGAGGATACATTTGCATGGCAGAGATCTCATGGCAGCAATGAGGTGACACATGGAGCTTCTACAGCGCGTCACTTCAGCCCAGAGTCTGCTTGTGTATCTTGTTTTTTTCCAACACAGAAGGCGCTCAGTCAGATGCATGCTGGTCATTCACACAGCCACCCCCCCCTTTCATATTCACTCACACAGCTGGATGGCCACTATTCCCTTTTTATCTAAAGGATTCAATAATAAAGGGCGGCTATGCATACAAATGAGCAACTCGGCTAACGTCACGCGGCTTAAATGTCACTGTAAAATATAATTTGTATTTCATCGATTAGCCCGTGTGACGCGAAGGAAACACACTCCCAACACGTCGCCAGTCTTGTGCCTTCAGATTCTCCTTTTAATGGCTCGGTCTTTAATAATTACACAGCCTTGTTTGTTGAGGACGTGTCAGCTGACAGTCGCGCTCTAAGATCTCTCGGCTGCTTTCATCAAAGTCCGACGAACAACTTTGACGACAATGAAGAAGAAGAATATTGCTAGTATCAAAAATATACCCAATTACAGAGTAAAGGCTACTTAAGTAAAAGTGCAGCAGTAGTATGAGACAAATGTGCTTAAAGTATCAAAAGTACTCATTATGGAGACAGTGTTATAATATTATACCATATTATGCTACTAAATCCATGTAAGAGTATTTTTAAGGTTTTAATTCACCATGTGGAGCCAATTTGAGATATTTTGGATCAATAAATAGTAATAGGATTGATATATGGCACCTTTCATGAAGGTGCATTGTCAATTTAAAACAGGATCAGAGTTTAATATAGATAATATGACAGGAAATGTGTATAAAATATTAAAATCTTCAAATCAGACACGTAACTAAAGCTGTAAACAAAGTGCAGCAGTGAAAGCATAAAGTAGCATTAAATGGAAATACAGTGCAGATTTGACGGGGGGGGGCATAGTAGGTGTTCAGCTAGTTTAACCTTTGCCCCCCGGGGCCTCACAGACCAAACAAGCAATGTTATTGATGCTTTACTGTTTAATGATACATCAGTGTCTGGTTGGTCACTCAGTAACAACCTTATCAACATCAAGAGAAAAGAGGCCAGTCTTATCACAAACAGATACTGCAGATTATCCAGATAATCAATAGTGGATAAATGTCAGGATCAGGTGATGGAGCCACTGCAGGTAAACACTCTATAAATCACACGGGGTGGTAGTTTGTTTGTGGACCTGCTAATAATGACAGGCTCAATAAATTCATAAAAGACCCGCCGCGTCCTGTGTGTACACAAACACGCCGAAGCACTTCAACCTGCCGATCATTAAACTCGAAGATATGGTGATCGTAGTTCAGCGTTTAGCTTAACCAATGGAAATTTATTTTTTAATCCAGATTTGTCATGTAATCGCATAATGACGGGTTTATATTACTCTGCAGGGTAAAAGATCATTTCCCAAATTTCCCCTTTTGGCCCCTTAAAATAAACATTAATACAGTGATATGTCATTGTCATGTTTCCACATCTATTACACATTTACCCTCCAAACATTCCATCACCTGGGTTTAAAGTAATAAAGGTTAGTGTAAAACGCCCCAATATTTCTCAAAAAATGCAAATTTTTTGAATAAAGAATTTATGTAGAAGATGTTTTTTTTTCTTATTTCCCAACAAATGTGCCACCTGAAGACTTATAAATAATTCTATAAATAATTATAGACTTATTTATAAGATATAAACCAAACTGGCTTCACTTCCACCAACCACCATAACCAAAAAACGGCATTAACCACTAAATGTGTTAATTTATCAGCCACATTCTGATTTTCTGCAAAACAGATGCTCCTACTTCATTATCCTTAATCATATTTTGCTGCTAATACTTAGATACTTTAACTTCAGCAGAATTGTGAATGCAGGATTTCTGATTAGTTTTTTCACATTCTAGCAATAATACTTTTACTTCAGTAAAGTATCTGAGGATTTTCCACCACAACTGCCCTAAATGTAGAAAACCTGATGTGAAATTTAACGGCCCTTGTTCATTCGACACAAAGCTATGAAAACCTGCCTCGCACTGTGAGGCACGATGTGTTTTCTTTAGGTTGAAATTACACATGTTTGTGTTAGGGTGACACATTTACCGCCCCTCTACAAACCTTCTACTACTTGTCCTACATGTGAGTGTGAGTCAGCCGCTCGTATTACAAGCCTGTTGCATCACGGCGACTGGACGGATCCAGATTAAGGGAGGGGACACACAAACACTCTGGGAATGGGTGTGTGTGTGTGTGTGTGTGTGGTGACTAATTCTAAAGGTGAGGACCAAACCAATGGCAGAAAAAGCCTGTGAACACGTATTCCATTTAAATTCTGATGCTTTTTCAGGGTGCATGGATATGCCCATCAGAGGTCATCCAGTTGCACACAACTGGATGACCTCTGATGGGCATACAGCAGGAGTTTATAGAGAAATAATTGTTTAATCACATGCTGTGTCCTTACACCAGCTCAAGTGATGTTTTACTTCTTTTACAAAGCACAGGATCAACACTAGAGAGAAAATAGAGTTATTATTGATATGATGACTTGACTAAACCCTTTGATTCCTCCAAGAGGAGGCCCTGAGAATGTCTAATATAATACTGCGACACAAAGACACTATATTAAATTATGACATTGATTAGCAGGCGGGAACCAATTAATTCCTTCATTAAAAAAAGTGGATTTTCTTTCTACTCTGGCCTCAGGTAGTCAGGTCTACTTCTCCTCCCACTACAAGGCCCAGGATAAAATCACATAGCATTCCAATAAGAAACAAGTGAATTCATTCCAAGTTTCTACTTAGTGACCCTCCCACAACATTCTAATAACCACCAGAGCGACTTTCTTGTCATTTCCTGCTTATGCTGCAGAGTTGTGTAAATTGCTTCAATGTAACACAGAGATGTGGATTGAAGAAGGCAACAATTCCCCCAGGGGCAGGTCTGGAGGGGTTTCACCCTGGAAGTCTGTGACATCTCCTGCATTCTGCTTCACGTTTAACGCCGTGTCAGCACCGGATAATCCAAGGTAGTTCCCTGAGATGCATTGCTGCTCAAAAATATATGGAATGAGGGTCCAACTTAAAAGTAGTGTAGTAATGTTTCATAGCACTTCTTGGTCCCAGTGGAATCACCACCCAAGACAATGCTTTAGTGCACGTTTAGCCATTTAGAATGGCACTTCAATGCATGCTGAGACAGTGAGAATGGCACTTTAGGGTGCATTTTTTTTAAACAAACATTGTACAGGAATGCTCAATAATTATTCCCAAACTACATAAAATCATAAACCAAACTAAAAGTCAGACTAAACAACTGACGCCCTTAAAGCTAGCAGTGTTTGTGTGTGTGTGTGTGTGTGTGTGTGTGTATGTGTGTGTGTGTGGGGGGTTGGCTCTGGCCTCCAGCTCCTCAGGTATGAGCTGCCTTTGCCTTGTAGATGGTGCCAGCAGCCTCACACGCTGCAATCTGCCGGGTGAAAGTCCACCGCTTTTATCAAGCATTGATAAAAGTTGCCCACGAATGCTATCTTTGTTTCACAATGATAGCTTAGACGGGAGCTCATGCACACACACACACGGATGCTCATTATGTTAGAGTTTTATTTATATAGCCACAAAGTCCATCAGCATTGCCCTTGTGCCCGTATCCATTTCGCAGCGCAGTAAGTGCCTGACCTGACATTAGCATAGTCATATTTTCTCCCTCCAATGCGGCTATTGTCCGACGTGTTCCTATTGAGGGCCTCACATTACAGGCCCACAGTGCCGCTATTGTATCCTGACAAGGACCTTTCACACACTCATTGCCAATACTAGCACTTATTGGCAGATTCACAGCGGATCAGTCAGACTGTTGCAGGTGTGGAAAATCCCATGAACCCCCCCACTCCTCCTCCTCGCACTGTACCACACGCTCCGGGCCGAAAAGGGGGAAGCGAATGGATCAGGGAATCACAGACAAGGCGCTCATGGGATGACACACGCATGATCACACGTAGAAGGTGTCCGCTCAGCACGGCCATTACTTCAGATTAGGTATCTCTTTGAAGAGGGCCTTGTGTTCAGATAACGTAGCGCTCACGCTTTCTTCTCCCTGTGTGCAGCATCTGTGCAGCACCTCACCTCAGCTCCGTGAGTATTGATTCACTCCTCTATAGGACGACTTTGATCAGACAATGGCTGGAGACTTCGCGAGGAAAGCGAGGAGAGGGAAGGGCTTCCCTTTGTACAGACTTTATCTCCCTTTGGCCTCAAATCAAGGTTGCATTCCAAACCACTCAGCCTCCTTCGTACTGTACAACCACAGCTGACTGCTCCACGCATCTTTTTTTTTTTTTTAAAGAGTCTACATTACCACTACAGCTTCTTTATCCTAGAGAAGCTTAGACTGAATCTGAGGCAGCCGTGCCAAGATTCCAGTTCACACCCTGTCAGTGAGCCTGGTTACATCTGAGCAACTACCACCTATAAATTACAAGCATCCAACCACTGTATAACATCCAGCCCTTAACTTAAGTTAAAAAAAACAAGTGCAGCCATGTCACTATGATGCATTACAAGCAAAGGTTGCTTGATACAGTAAAAGTATTGGTTCAGTCCTCTAACTAATGCTATTCTACAGAATAAGGCATCATTAGACCAGTTGTAAGCAGCTTGTTAGATGTGTCGATATGCACGTAACTAGTTTAGTCCAGTGGAGTTTTTTTTTTGTTTTGTTTGACCTAATCTCTGATTTCTGGTGAAATGTTGCATCACTTAGAAAGTTTTAATGAAATGAAACCGTGTGAGAAGTTTAAAGGGAGGAAAAAAAACGGAAAAAAAAAACACTGAGCTGTTAACAACTCACAGACGTGTGAAATGTGACACTGACTACACACCACTGCTTTCCTGTGTTTAATACAATTATTATCATATTATCTAACGTGCCACATGTGCACCTGAAAAGTACAAGACGCATGTAATGGAGCAGGGAGTGGGGATGTAGTGTAGTGAAAGTATAAAGCACCAACATGTGGAAATATTTAGTTATTTTCTGCCAAAGTGGTCAGATCACAGTTTATTAATGACACTGACAAGATGCTGTTACAGCAGGAGTTGGTAGAATCCGTATAAACCGGTTTACCTGGTGTGTGTGTGTACGTGTGTGTACGTGTGGTGTGGGGGTGGGAACGTGTATGTGTGAAGCAATTTGAAGCCACATCTGGAGATAATGGGACAATCAGCGTCTGAGCGCAGCGCGTGTTTGTGTGTGAGTGTGTGCGCGCGTGCGCGGCCGCGATCGCTGTCATCGACTTCCTCATCAGGCGGAGACGCGCTGGAGAAGGAGCCGCGTTATCAGCCGCCTGCTGCCCGGAGGAGGCGGCGGGGGGGCGGGGAGGGGGGGGGGGGGGGGGGGAGTGGGCCGGGCCGCGCACCCACAACCCGTCCGGCCCCCCTCCCCTCCCCGTCCCGCCCCCTCCCCTCCCAGGCTTTATAAAATTCCCTCATACATCCGCCTAGCGCTGCGTTATAAACAAACCGAGGCTGCTGTCACTGCAAAAAATTTGCGCTTTACAGGAGAAGAAAAAGTTGCTGTGGACTTTTTTGTTATTTTTTTAAACTTTTGCCCCCCTCCCCTCCACGGGAAGTGCTCATCTTAAGGACAATCACACTTTGAATCCACAGGTATGTTTTCTGTTTCCAAAGACAACCTTTTCTTTTTGATTTCTGAAAAACACCACGCGCGTAATTCCCCAGTTGTGTGTTGGCACGTCTGGACACGTTTCCTGCGCTTTGGCACTAGAGTGACACTGGAACACGAATTTGATATGAAAAAAAAAGAAAAAAAAACACGCTTGTTGTTTACTTTTACCACTACTAACAGCATAGACTTTGCATGTTTTCTCGCGCGTGCCCGTTTGGTTTTGTGCGTAAAAATGAGTTTTGGGGTTTGGCAGAGGAACTGGCTTTTCCGATCGACATGCTGCTCCCACGTGACACTGGGAGTACGAGCACGCACGCACGCACGCACTCACAGAGAGAGGGAGAGTGAGAGTAGTAGGCTTTTATGTCAAATGTCACAAATACTATCAGAGATAAAGTTGCGTAACGAATCCTCTTTACTTTCCTGCCTTAATATAAAGAACATTAAGTGTGTGTGTGTGTGTGTGTGTGTGTGTGTGTGTGTGGGTGGGGGGTGTCTAAATCTGAAAAATGTTTTTTGTTAACTCAAGACACTAATGGCTGTCCGCCAAGATCCTTGCTGTCAAAATAACACCCTGAGCTGATCTCATGCTGCGTTCACTGTCCCGCTGATTCCCATTATGAAATATGTCACAGTCTAAAAGATGATGGCCCTGATCTCAGAAGATGGGTATCAATAATCCTAATAATAATATCAATCCAAACAACAAACGTGTGTATCCGTGCATGTTATTATGGGACTAACGCCCCACCGCCCAACGGAGACTCCCTCAAATGCCCCGTGTGATATCTTTTACAGTCTGTAAAATGTAGGTCTGTGTGGGCTTAGCGGCGCGGGCCCACCGCTGTGCTGAAAGATCACAACCAGGGATTTGACAGATTACCAGCAGTTCCCAAAGATTAGGGGGGGCGGGGGGAGCAATCATTGTTCCTGTAGATGGATGCTGCCGTCGCCTCCTGGATTTAAAAATATGCACGGAGGCAACAGGAAGGATGTGACCGGCCTTCATCCCGGCTCCCTGAAAGTGAGGTTTGTCCAAGTCTAATCGGTGCGTATGTCTGTCCCAGCAAACGGGGGGGGGGGGTTGATCTCACATGGCTGTTTTGCAGCTTGGATGTTCTGTCTTAAAATAGTATGTCGAATGTCCGGATTCGCCGTGGACAACACGCACTGATGTGTCATGTGTTGTTTTCCCCTTCTGAAGCTCGGACCACATTCTATCCCTCCCCACCCCCACCACCCCCGTTGGGTCAAAACACTGGATTCTTGCTCTTCAGGAAGGAGCAGGAGTAAAAAGGTCGTGACCAGGCGACAGGTACAGGCCTGGAGGCGTGAAGCAGGATTACCCCCTGCTTTGTTTGGGTCAGTTTGGGTCAGAAAACTATGTCTGGACAATAAAAGTCTGGTTTGTGTGTAACTTTTTTGGAGGCGGGGGGCTTCACGTTTGAGCTCATCCCCAGCCCGCCTGTCCTCCCCGCCGTTTCCTGTCCACCGTTACGTAACTCAGGCTCACTTCTGCCAGGTCAGAGCTGCTTCACTGAATAGTTTGTTTTCTTCGCTACGGCCCGACAATTTCTGCAGGAGGAGAGAGGAGAAAAAAAAAGAAGTTTCAATAGGGAATAAGCATGTAGGAACTGGTTTACTGGTTTGACACAATGAGCGCCTGTTGCCAGGTTGGAGCTGCGCCAGTTATAAAGGCGAAAAAAAAGAAAAAAAAAAGCTCCTGCTGCGGCATCAGCGTGAAATCCATGTGAGAAGAAGATGCACTGCAAAAACAACACTTCCCCTTTAAGAAAATGTGTTTTCAGACAAGTGAAAAACTTGATATCACTCAATTTTCAGACAAACGTGATCCTAAAGGGCGTCAAAGCTGCAATATCATTATTTTTGTTTTTGTCAGTGCAAATATGCTGCATCTTTTAAGTTAAAACACTTTTTTGCTCATTAAGGCATAGTTGGATCTTTCCGTTCTTTAGTTGTAGTAAAGACGACGCCCACTGTAGCCTATGCACAGCATGTTCATGATAACAAATGTTTCCCACAGACCATGTAGCAATGTGTGGTGCTAGCGGCTCTTTGAGCCGATGCTGTTGCAAAACTTGCCAAGAAAAAACAAAAAAAAGGCCAAAAAAACAAGCTTGCAATTGACACGTATGCACAGCACTCAGTTTTCATTCTGTGGCGCTGCGCCATAGATGGGTCTATGTGAGGGGAAACTGCATCCTGGGTTGTGAATGTTGTTACTAATACTTATGGCCGTCGAATTATCTTAAATGATTGCATGAGCGGTATGAGTCATATTTTGGGTCAACTGGGATGACCTCTGACCCCCCCGGTGAACCGTCGACCAGATCAGGAGGTGACACACTTGTCTCTCCCTGCAGCGTGCCAACAGCTGGTGGCAGTGGATACAGTTTCAGAGGAAGTCTCCACTGTCTTTTTTTATTTGTGTGTGTGTTGCTGCTGTTAATGAGCTCCCTGATCTGATTTTACGATGCTGTGTTTGCAAACAGGCGTTAAAACTGGCTCAGAGGATCACCCCCCCCCTCCTGCCTCCTCGCCCCCCAGCTGATTTTTGTCACATTTTCTGATCTGAAATGGCCAGTTTTGTTTCATGTTTCAGCATGGCCGTCGAACGCGCCCCGCTTTCTCATGGCTGTGGAATCTCGGCGGGGGCTGATCTCTTGCCCTCTCCAACAAAGGTCCCGCAGTGCGAAGACGGACATGTTGTTTAGAAGCCTCGGCAGAAAAATGAACCTGTTGTTTGATACTCCTCTTCCTCTGCGCTATTGTGAGATCCGGCTCACTCCGGTCTCTGTTTTCTCCCAGTCAGAGGAGCTAGTGTGCGTGCGTGCGTGCGCGTGCATGTGTGTGTTCAGGGCGTTTTCTGCCGGGCAACAAGTCATCGAGATATTTTGACAATCAAGCGAGTCACTTCCTCAGAAAAATGCCACCTTTCTCCGGAGGTTAAAATGCAGCTCCTGAGGATGATTAATCTTCTGTTTGGCCGCACACAGAGAAAAAAAAAAAGACAAACAGAAAAGGATAGAAGGCACAAAACAGACTGGGGGGAGAGTCCGCAGCAAAGAGCAAACATAGCGACCGCAACCAAGCAGCGGCCGAGACAAACAGGGCGATAGAATGCTGCTGGACAGAGGCCGGGATGTGTGGATGCTTCCTGTGTACGTATGCGCTTATGTGTGTGTGCGCTGGTCAAGGTCCGCTTCATCATTGGGGGGCGGGGGGGGGGGCAGCCCCCTGGTTCTCAGGAGCCACCGGGGCCAGCGGACAAAGAGGCCTCTTAACGGGCTAATTTGATTTGCATGCAGAGCCGCAGCCGGCCCGCTCTCCTCCAACACAGCATCAGGATCCGCGGAACAATCTGACGCCTGGCGTCTCACCACACTCCCCTCTTTCATTCCTTCCCCCTTCTTCTCCCAGCCTGTCCCAGCCTCTCCGCTCTTTGTCTGCCCCCTCTCTATCTCTGTCTCTCCGAGTCGTTCCCGTGGAACACGACCATAGTGTTCTTTTTGTTTTTTTGTTGTTGTGTGTGCACACATTTTTTTTTCCTCTTTAAATATGTTCCCAATCTTGAAACTATTTGCAGGGAGGGACCGCTTCACTTCGCAGTTCATTGGTGTATTGACGTGACTCCTCTTTTCTTCAAAGCGCATGTGCTGACGATTTTTGGTTGCAACAGGAGAGATGATGGATGGAGTGAGGATTACTCAGAAAGCGCATTTCCTTTTTTTGACTAGTCTTATCTTTCATCTGAGACAGGGCGACGTGTTCCTGTCTCTGTGGGCTTTTATCGGGCGTGGCCCCCTGTGGTGAGGCTCGTAGTGCCAGTTCCTGCATGCTACTGTGTCTGTACCTGCGTGTGTGTGTGTGTGTGTGCATGCCCCCAAACAGGTCTGCAGTAATCTCTTTTATTAGCTTTGTGTAGATAAGGAACACACCCACCGCAACTATTCAGCTAATCCCTCATTTTACTGACTGCCCCTCTAGCCAAACCTTTCTAGGGCTTTGTTGGAGATTTCAGAGATCCTAAAAACACCTTTAGGCACGAAGATAGAAACGTTTCCTCCCGTAATTAAACCAAAAAGGCTCGCTTCTTCTTCTTTTTTTCGCGTATAACCTGAAGCAGTTTCTGTTTGAGTGGCTCTGACTCGGCCCGTGCTCTCTGACCCCTCCAGGCTCCACCTCTCTCTGAAATGGATGACATCCACCCCATCGAGTCCAAGCCCCTGCTGGTCGACAGAGAGCTGCCGGTATGTATCCTGAAGAGAGCGTGAAATACTTTCAACCTGTTCATATGGTCTTGAAAGGATCCGCCTCCTAAAAGCTGAACGTGCACATTTTAAATGGAGAAAACCGAGTCTGTCAAATGATCATAAACCCACCTAATTTAAAACATCGATGCACAATAATTTTATAGGATGTTGTCTGCACCGGGCCGTTGTGCAATCTAGTCATGCACTTAAAAAAGGGGAAAAAAAACTTGTGCAACGGGGCAATGTGCAATATCACTCGCACTTTAAAACCGGGAGATGTGCACGAGCACTTGCACTTTAGCATCAAACACTTGCACTTTATGGACACTTTTTTTTGCACTTTTTTGACAAGCACATTCACTTAGACTCATCTGAACTTGTCCTAGTTTTTGTGTTGTTTGTATCCAGATGTGCTGTGTTGTCCTGCCAAGGGACCAGAGATGGGAATCTTATGTATTTACATTTGCATGAAAATGTTCATTAATATGCCTGCACCCTCTATTTTAAATTAACAATTAACTTTGAAGTAGAATACAACTATAGTAAAAAAGATTTGCTAAGGAAATTAAATTAAAGGTTCTAACACCAGGCTCCAAGTAGATATAGGAATATATTCTATGTAATAAGAAGTTCGCATTAGAAATTTTGTTCTTCTCAATTTGTGTCAAAATACACACAGTATTAGACAATCATGGTAAATCCTGTATGTACCCGATTCAGTTAATTTATGTTAAGGAAACCATGCTGTAAACTTTTTCTGTGTTTTAAGAGTTTGAGATATATTTGTGGTTCTAAGAACCAAAACTTCTCTTTATATAATTTAACTATAGTATAGAGAAGCATGCATTTCAAGCTTCTCTCCAGAACTCTAGAAAGAACCGGTTGTTTTTGTCTGTGTCTTAATATTAATGACGCTCTCCAGTGTGAAACCACAACTTGACAGATTGTTGTTATAAGACACAGTTTCTGAATGTGGACTGTGTGCATTTCTCCGTGGACTGAAACTTGGGTAAAAACACCGAAACCGTCCTTTAATCAAAAGTAATTCCAATCTCTCTTCATGGTTCCTAATTTATAGGAACTTTATTCCTTAATGTATAAGAACATGGGCTAAATAATGAAGTGAAGTGAAAACATGGAACTTTTCATTGAGAGCGAGAAACAAAACGAAGACTTTATGAACACCGTATATCAGAGCCCTGAAGCTCAAACCACTCTAACATCATCTGGTCCAGCACTGACAAACAAATCACTTATGTTCTTCCAAAATGTTCCCTTTTTTTATCAGATTAAGATTAACTTAAGTGATTAGACATCAGTAGGCTCATCCTCTGCTCCAGATTTGTGCAGTAGAAATAAAACCCCCTCTGAAACCACCCGCGGCCATATGGACGTGGAAATACATTCAGCGACAGGACGACACCCACCGGATATTAGATTATGGCATGCTACTAGGTAATTGCATTAGATCTATGTTCACGTTCTGCTTTTTTTTCCTTTTTCAGGGCCTGAGGGAGGCTGTGCAGCAGCTGGTGATCAAGGTATGTTTTGCAGACGCAAGGAAATCCAATTTATTTATTTATTCTGTTATTCCCGCCAGTTATGGACGCCGCTGCAGCGGTTACAGCCTTGACACGTGACACCGTGCGTTGCCGTTCATGTTGTTATTCGGCAGCATTTATCTAGTACCATCTAGTGGCTGCTCAAAGAGAGAGAAAAAACACGGTGCCTCATCTGTGACCTTTTCATCCACTGAGATTTTATTAGGAGCAGAAATCGAATTGTGGCTCCGCTAATTCAGTCAGCTACTGAGTGATGAAACTCGGTGTGGACTGGATCTGAAAGACACACACACACACACACACATGCACATGCACACACATTGTGGGGGTCCTGTGTTAACGGGCTGATCCGTCTCCCGTGACTTTGTTGCATCATGAAGTGTTTGACCCGCACTTCCAACAGTTAGCGACACAGTTTATATATGCACAAGCACCATAAAGGTCCCCTGCCCCCTGTAGATTCATAGATGACACACACACACACACACACACACACACATGTACGTCATGCCCTGCAGGATTATCTCCCACAGAGTAGGCGGAGCCAAGTGTAATGAATCCTGAGATGATTTACTTGTAAACACGCTCCATTTACACCAGCACTGAGATATTAGCTGGACAAAATGTTATTTAGAATAAAATTCTGGAAATACACACTCATTGGAATAACAACATGCTCCCACTATCTGTAGGGATTTTATTTGCGGTTCCATTCCGACATCCAGAGGTGGATGTTGGAGCACATGGGAAAGGGCACAAAACAGATAATACTGATGGGGGAATAAATGACTGAATGGAGACAAGTGTGTGTGTGTGTGTGTGTGTGTGTGTGTGTGTGTGTGTGTGTGTGTGTGTGTGTGTGTGTGTGTGTGTGTGTGTGTGTGTGTGTGTAATAAATAAATAATTACCATAAACAACGAAAAGTATTGCACACATTGCTAAAAGGTTAAAAATGCCAGAGTGCCAGAGATTTTTCAATATAAAAACTATGGTTTTAAAATTGTGTGGGAAAACCTGATTTTATCAATATCTCAGTTAAATGGCCTCAAAAAACCCCATCGAAAACCAACAATATGCTTGTGTTGTTGCATTTTATGTGTCCGTTTCTTGTATTTTTATACAGTAGTTTGTTGTTTTGTTCCAAATATGATGAGAATACAAACAGAAATCTGCGTATTATGTCTTATTATTTAGATTTCTTGATAAATCATTGGTGGTTTTGATGAGTGGTTTGGACGTTTTGTACACATTCTACCAGAATACTGCTGAATAATGTTTTTTCCTGCTGACCACACACACACACGCACACACACACACGCACATTATTCATCTTGTCAACTCATAGTTGATGCCCCTCAGTCTGACATTGGCTGATCCAATTTAGGGATCGCTTCATCTAGAATTAGCTTGTTTTGACCAGCCTGCAAGGCACCATGGGAGGCCGGGAGCTTAATCCAAAGCGTGAGCGGCGTGGGTATAAAACGCCGCCAGTAGAGCGCGGCTCCACAGCTCCGAAGCGTCAGGACCTGTAGCTCTGTGTATTTCCAGTAAGCTGCAGCGTTGGACTCCTCTCCTGGAAACATGGTTCTGGAGGATGATGATATGGAAATGATTGTCCCCGAGATTGAATCCAGCGTGAGTAGATAAACGTCTGTCGCTGGTTTGTTTCCACCGGGCTTATTGGATTCTGCTGCAGGAGAGCTGCTGTTTGGTTTGAAGAAACTTTTTTTTATATCAGATAGAGTTGTCAGGTCGTAATCTGTCACTGTTTGGCTGGTTTCTAAATAAAAACCGAAGGAAACAAGGGGACTTTTGATAGGAACATGAGCCAGTATTGGAATACTGGTTGAATGAATCATTGAAAAACCGTGCACATGTATTTTGATCTGAACTCTGGATCTGTATATTTAAAAACGTTCCTCCTGCTTTTGTGCGTCTCCAGGAGCATGACGTGGAGACTCCGTACGGAAGGATCCACTGTCTGATGAAGGGCGTTCCCAAGGGCGACCGGCCGGTCATCCTCACCTTCCATGACATCGGCCTGAACCGTAAGCCCCGCCCCCTCACCCCGCACTATGGAATATCTGTTATCGTGAGATCAGATCAGGTTCACCGCGTGGTTTACGTTATCCACCTGCTCGCTACATGGGAACACTCCCAGTTTACTCGCGGTCATTTTTTTTTTTTTTTTTTTTTTCTTTTCAGACAAAACCTGCTGGGACACGCTCTTCAACCATGAGGACATGTCAGAGATCATGCAGCACTTTGCTGTGTGTCATGTCGAGGCTCCTGGGCAGCAGGAGGGAGCTAACACCTTCTCCACTGGGTACGACACACACACACACACACACACACACACACACAGACTCTCAAATGTATGTTAAGCAGTCTCTGACCTTTGACCCGACAGGTGCAGCTCTTTTTAAGTCGACCTAATTAGACAAGTGTGTTGTAGGTGTTGCACCTGTTTATCTCATTCAGCCTAATCTCTGCTCTGATGTTGGGACTTTGCCTCGTGTTAATCTGCAATATCGCCCTCTGATTAGATAAGGGTCATTAATAAACTAATATTTTTCTTTTTACTCTTTTATTGCTTTTCCAGATACGAGTACCCCTCCATGGACCAGCTGGCTGAGACCCTCCCACTGGTGTTGAAGCACTTTGGGTACATTGAGCTGCAGTTTCCACTCCCCACTGCCCACGCTCACATCCAGGAATTGCTCCTAACGTGTTTTTCTAACAGTATCCGTGTCCCTCTGTGCGCAGGCTGAAGTCTGTGATCGGGATGGGGATGGGAGCCGGGGCCTACGTCCTGACCAGATTCGCTGTGAGTCCCCCCCCCCCCCCCCCCTCTGCCCCCCCTGCGATTGATCAGGATTAATGAGAACGGGTTTAATCAATGGAGGATTAACGCAGCACCAGGCCGAACGCGTTCTGTCCCTTTTTTTTTTTTCTGTTGATTTTGGCATCGCGACGCCTGCCTATTGCTTGATCCCACCGGGACATGAAAGCCTCTGGAATGTTCCAGGTCAGGCTCAGCACTAACATTGTGCTCCATAGGAAGTCTCACCGTGTTGACACAACGCTGACGGAACAACGCTTAACTCCTTAGTGCAGCCTCATCTGGAGCTGAAACACACACTACGTGTTACCAGACAGTTTAAAAACTCCTAAGAAAAGGTTCTAAAAATTATAGTCAAGGTGGATTCAATATTTAAAAAGAAAATCCCAGAAATTTGTGACTTTTTTGGGACTTTCTTATCCTGCTAACTGTTATTTATCAATGCTCCATGTGCTGATAAATGCGACATCGTGTGTGTTTCAGCTCGACTACTCGAACATGGTGGAAGGCCTGTTGCTCATCAACATCAACCCATGTGCTGAAGGCTGGATGGACTGGGCTGCACACAAGGTACACACACACACACACACACACGCACACACACACACGCTTTATCTTGATAGGGCTGTCAGAGCTGAGAAAGCGACAAATGTTGCATAAAGCTGAACATGTTTTTTTTAATGTGTAACCTCAGATCAGCGGTTGGACCCACGCCATGCCCGACATGATCATCACCCACCTCTTTGGAAAGGTATTTCTTTTTCATCTTTTAAAAATAATAAATATCCACACACACACACACACACACACACATCTCTAACTCTTCTAACGGAGGGTTGAGCAGATTTTGCGTTTTCTCCCTACAGGAGGAGATCCACAACAACCAGGACCTCATCGCCACGTACCGCCACCATGTGATCAACAGCATGAATCAGTTTAACCTGCATCTCTTCGTCAAGTCCTATGAAAGGTCGGTCCACCCGCCTGTTTACTTACAATTCAGAAATACTGTAGAAGGTAACCAGTCACATCAGCCAATTAGAGGAGAGATTCATTCTATATCGTGTGGAGGATAAAAAGTTCTGTGTCTCTGCAGTCGGAGGGATCTGGAAGTGGAGAGGCCCGTCCCTGGAAGCAACGTCAGAACCGTCAAGTAAGTTTCCGTCATATCTCCTACTAGCGATGCTTTATCTATAGATGTTAACGTTACGACTTGACTTGTAATCTTACGCGTTCCTCCGGTCCAGGTGCCCTTCTCTGCTGGTGGTAGGCGACAGTTCTCCTGCGGTGGACGCCGTGGTGAGTCGAGAATTAAAAAAAAACAAAAAAAAACGCTAATGATTAGACTTCCCAACAACGATCACCCTGCTAATTCTCGCTGTACGTGTTTTCCATCCGCTTCAGTCTCCTGTTTAAGCCCGCGGGATATGCAACGTTGAATGCTTCGAGTAATAAAGTGACGCTGTGCAGTTAGAATTTGTTAAAGTTAAAAATAAGACATCGCTAATGTTGCAGTTTATTGGCCGTAACCAAGACTGTTTTACTATTTTTAGTAGCAGCAGTATTTCACTATAGACATATATTAAGTAAAGAATCAGAGACAAAGGCAGAGGCATCGAGCTTTTATCTTTATATCCTCCCTTTAGAAAATAAAACTGATAGAAATCACTATGTCAAAGCAGCAGCAATGTACGATCACACACTTTTGTCGTTTATTCCCACAGGTTGAATGTAACACCAAGCTGGATCCAACAAAGACCACCCTGCTAAAGGTGAGGGGCCTGTTCCTCCCCCCACCCCCTGTCGCGTATCCCCGTTCAGATTATGATAGCCTGGATGGAAAGACACGGGCTGATAAGATTCCCGTGGCTCAGCATTTACCTGGTGACACATTAACCAGCAGCTGAAACGTCCGCAACTGCCCTACTTTATTGGCCCCGTGTCGACCTTTTTACGGTCGGCAAACCAAACCGGATGGCCGCTGGAGCTATTATTAGGTGTCGTTAATTCTGGTGGAGGGGGGGGGGGTTGGCTAATTTGGGTCGAGATGAGCGCCGATTGGCGGCAGCAGGAGGGAAAGTGGTGTTGGGTGTAATGAGGGGTGGCGACGTGTGGCGAATGCTAACTTCTCTCTCTCGTGTGTGTGTGTGTTCTCCCTCCTCCCTCCAGATGGCCGACTGCGGAGGCATGCCCCAGGTGGATCAGGTGTGTACGGATGCACAAGCAAAACTTTTTTTTTTTTCACTGCCAGTGTTGTAGAACAGGCGTGGATAATCGCCGTAAGAAGGAAGCACCTAAGAGCATTAGCGGACGAGAGGCGCGGTTGTCGGCCTGTAATCCGCCGCCCCGCGCAGCACCTGCTCACAGCAGCTGTCGCACCTCACACCCCAGCAGGACGCTGCGGGATGAGAGTGAATCTGTCCATGTTCGTGCATGAATTGTGATGACACAAATGTTGAGAAAAAAAAAAAGGCTGAGAGTCTCCCTCCTTGTGTTTTTCCTCCTCTGCAGCCGGCCAAGCTGACAGAAGCGTTCAAGTACTTCATTCAGGGCATGGGATACAGTGAGTATTCAACATTTCTCCATCCGTTATGCAGTAAGATCACAAAGTTCCAGACATTTATTATTTAAAATAAATGGGGGGAAAAATATTGCACCTCCACATTTCTTCCATGAATAAGTCACCCTGCAAATAGTGTACTGCCCCCTTGTGGTGATCTATAGACTTAGTGTCTATTAATGGTCTTTACCTCTTTGTGTTGGTTATTATGACCCATGAACAGGGGTGGACCAAGATGCTTAAAAAGTAGAGAAAGATTATAAAAAGGGCTCATTATGTACACTGAGTTGTATTATAATATATTTGTATTTCATCAATCATAAGAGCATTTTCATGTTTTAGCACTGGAGCATGAAGATTCTTTGGGTAGTTCAGCAGTAAAAGTACTGAATCATATTATAATATATACTTGTATAACTACAAGTATGTATAATTATATTGTTTAATTACATGGTCATACATTTTTATTACTTCCTTTTTGAAAGCAATGGCAAACCAAATGACAAAGTCATATTAAAAATGACAAAGAACTATTATGGAGAATATAATCAACACATGAGTGTAACAATGCAGGTAAATAAACATGCAAATTAAAACATATGCAAATAGAAACGAGAAAGGCCTCAAAGAATCCGCCCCCACTCGTAACCCATCTCCTCCCCCTCCTCAGTGCCCTCCGCCAGCATGACCCGGCTGGTCCGCTCCCGCACGGCCTCCGGCTCCAGCGTCACCTCCTTCGAGGGCAACCGCTCGCGCTCGCACACCAGCGAGGGCAACCGCTCGCGCTCGCACACCAACGAGGGCCGCAGCCGCGGCCGCTCCCACACGTCCGGCTCCACGGACGGCAGCGGCGCCGTGGACCAGTCCGGGCCCAAGTCCACCGAAGTGTCCTGCTAAGTGAACCGCCCCCTCCCCCACGACCCACCACCCCACACACTCTCCAGGACGCCGATCTGTGCTGCCTCGCCTCTAACTGCACACTGACACACACACACACACACACACACACACACACACGGGGACTCTCGTCTTGCTAAACGTGTCCCGTGACAGCGCGGCGCCCCCGGTCTGGAGGTCAGGGCGAGTTAGGGGCAATGCAGCATCTGGGGACACGAAGCAGAGAATGTAGGAGAACGCTGTGGCCGCGAGTACACCAGCTTGTACATGTATCTTTCATAATCTCTCATGCATATAAAATAATATTTTAATTTCCCCTCCTCCCTCCATCCTGTTTTTATCTGTTTTTACCATATTGACACAGCTTTTCTCAGATATACCTGACTGTAAATGACTGTTTTCTGTGCTCACTGTAATTTGTTTGATCATTTTATTCTTTTATTTTTTTTTGTCCTTTTCTGAAGTGTTGTCGTTTGTACGTAGGAGCAGATTTGTAGATTTGGAGAAAAAATGAGGAGGCACATGGGTGGATTAAAAAAAAAATTAAATGAAATTAAGGGACATATACTTTACATACGTACATAATGTTTTCATCTTGCCAATTTTTTTTTCTTTTCAAATGCATTATGTCATTTTTTTTTTAACAAACGTCTCACACATGCGGTCACTGGTTTATGAATCAGGAACGGATTACATGCTTTTTATCACGAATCAAAACACAAATTCAAAAGATTTTTACATCGTATGCTTTATTAATGGATCATGGCTTCAGACAAACAAACAAAAAAAAAACAAAATCTTGTTTTATATGATGATTTCTATGCAATCAAGCACAACGGAACAAAGATGTGCCATGGGATTGTTCGTGTTTTAGGTGTGATGCTCCTATGTGGTTGTGTATTTTTGAGGCGAGTGATGTTCTAGGTCCACGCGTTAACGTGAGGACAGCCAGAGATCTTCCCCGACACCTTCTACTCCCGTATTTCACTTGCACTACAGCAACATTTGCTTTGTAGATCATTACACGGCTTTGTAAAGATGCGATGCACAACCGTCTAATGCTGTAGAAAAAAAGCATTAAAATGACATAACAGTTTGTATTTATTAAAAAAAAATGACAATAAAAAAACTTGTAACTGATCTTCCCTGATTGTGCCATTATTTCAGATTTGAAAATGAACCTAAAATTAAGGCTTTGTCTTTGGCATATCAGTCCATCTGTCTTTTTCTTAACATTTATGATGAAGGAAAATACATGGGATAAATATCTATAATAACATCTTATCTACGTTGATTTGTGAGTGTAGACAGACAATGACTGTTCTCACTGGAACGTCACATATGTTATGTTCAAAAGCTCCATAAATAAATTAAGCCTTTAAAAAAAAAAAAAAAATTCTCACTGGCTAAATATTTTCATTTGCAAATCAATCCTCAAATATTCCTTGAAAGCACATCATGCTTTATGAATCCATTCTGGAGACACATATATATATAATTCATATTTACAGATTTTTTCCAATATGAAAAAAAGACCTTAAGAAAATCCCTTGTACATAATCATACACATCAAACTGTTGCGTAAGAATTGATCTCAACCCCCAAAAATAAAAAATAAAAATGAAAGAGAAGTCAGAAGTTCCTTAGTTCATGACTTCTGGGTAACCGTAGTAACTCTCCAGCTCCTGGAAGATGTCGTTGGGGTTTCTGCAGCTCAGGTTGCAGAAGCAGGCCTGCACCCACAGCATCTTCCAGGTGAAGCCGGCGCCGCTGGGACACTGGAACTCCACGTCGATGGTCTTGGACTTGTAGGGGATGCAGCAGCGCTCGTCCGTGCACACGCCGCAGTACTTGGGCCTGTACTGCTTTTTGCTGGTGCAGCCCGAGATGGTGAAGTTGGAGGGCTGATCCTCCCTGTAGATGTTCAGGCATTTCTTTCCTGGCTGTGGGAGAGCAGAGGTACAGGGAAAGGGTTAATGTTATATACAGGAATGTAGCGTAAAACGCCGCCCGCCCGCCGCCGCCTCTACCTTGATGTGTTTGGTGATGTCCACCTCGCACGGCCGCAGGTTGCAGAGGCGCGACTCTTTGACCAGCTCGCACTGGTCATTGGCGTTGGAGATCCTCATGGACAGGCCGCGGCCACACGTCTTGGAGCAGGGGCTCCACGAGGTAGTCTGGGTAATGCAGTTCTTATGCCAGCTCCTGCTCTCGGCCGGGTACACTGGATTCACGGGGGCAGAGAAGGGGGGTGAGCGGATGCTGGCAAATGTTAGTTACAACTCTACTATAAAATTCAGTCACTTTCTACACCTGCTTATTCCTCACTAGGGTCGCAGGGGTCTGATGGAGCCTCTAAGTGCAGATCACACACTCTTTAGAATCTCCAATCAACCTAAGCATGTTTTTTTGTGGGAGAACATGCATGTTCAGGAGCTATAATCTAATCATGCTGATAAGAACAAGGTCACAAGAGGCAATGTAGCACTGCCCCCCTTGTCTCGTGTGTTTCCCTGGTAGTCTGGGTCTGATTTATGCCCCTTAAGCACAACACAAGGAGATTTCCGATCATGTTCACAACTGGAAAGTGGACGTGACCCAAAAAGCGGTGTGAGGGCTTCCACAGGAAACAAACACACACACACACACACACACACACACACACACACACACACACACACACACACACACACACACACACACACACACACACACACACACACACACACACACACACCTCCTGATCCTCCTGGACAACAAACTGTTCTCACACAACTACAGACTTTGTGCCAAAGTTCAAACACAGCTGCTCCTATTTTACTTCATATCTGCTTTGTATCTGCCTTTTTCGTCCACAGGATATTTCTGAAATACCTACCCTCCACCGCGTGGCGCGGGGCCGTCTTGCGTCCTCTCTTGGGCTCGTCACAGATCCATTTCTCGCAGCACTCTCCGGGGACTTTGATTTGCCGTGGCGTCTGGCACCACACGCGCGGGGGCTGGGACTCCAGGCACAGCCCCACGCAGCCGATGGCGCCGTTCACACACACACACTGGTATTTACAGCTCGGCTTGAAGCTCTGCCCGTTGCGGTAGATCACGCCGTCGTGCTCGCAGCCCGTTCCCACCATGTCTGGCAAAGAGGAGGGACAAGCAGTCACATATTATAGAAAAATACTCTGAACTTAGACTAATTACACAAACACAAACTATCACATAATAGTGGCAGTGAATCGTATAAATAACTTAAATAAGCCACAGTAGCTGCAATGGAATGATGCAATTTTCAAAGAATACACCACAAATGACAATGTGGCTGTGACAATACAAAAAAAACATACAATTATACATCAAATATTGCAGTTTGACCCACAAACTTTGCATTGGCGCTTGCAGGTGACTGTGTTGTGATTCCTCTCAGGATGGCGTGAGTGGTGCAATGAGGCAAATGTTCTGCCACCGAGGCACGAAATAGATAAGTGACACTTGATGTCTTGCACCTGCAGGAGGTGGATATTTAACGACAACGTGAGGAATCTCTGTAGCGGTGTGTGTGTGTGTGTGTGTGTGTGGCTCATGTCTCGATGAGCTGTTCATCTCCTTCACACTCGTTGTGAGTATTGCTTTGGAACAAACGCCAGTGTCAAATTGAAATTCAGATCTAAAGCCACCGCCCATTGCATCCATATTTTCCGACATCTTGATATTGTTTATATTATATATATGTTTTTTCTTTACTACTACTACAAATATTGAGCAATCCTACCCAAAATTGGTACAGAACATTTTTGGACCAAGCAGGAAAAAGATGCTATTCTCATATTTTGATTAATTTGAAGCACTCTTTGGGTGGCCGATGTGACAGCATTTGTGAAAACAAGGTAATTCGGGCCTGTGCGTAATCGACCTAAACAAAAATCTTGGACGGCAGGGGTGATTTTTGGTGTGGATTTGACATTTTGTCAAAACAAATTGTAACTGAGAAACAGATGAAATCTTCATCAGTGCATCTCTAGCATAGCATAGCTGTGTTTTTTAATCACTACCATGTTGCATTGCACCAGTAAAGGATAATACATTACGCACAACAACGCAACAGGAGCAGCGCGGCAGCAGCTGTTTAGTAAAAGACAAACAGGAACAAAAACAGTGCTAATCGGCCACTACTGGCTTGGGATGGTATCGCAGAAGTCTCCATGTAGTCAGATATTTTTCGATCCGCCTGTGGGAAGAGATTTTCTTTCAAGCAGGGGCTGAAAATGTAGACTAGCTTAGCTGGGACCTCCAGAAAGAGTGATGCAAGCAGCCAGATGATTGGCTCATTCTAAATGGGAACTGCACTCTGTGAACCGAACACAATCACATGAGAAAAGGAAAAAGAAAAAAGTTTTGTGGGTTTCGGTGAGTGACACTTACATGCACACACTCCTTTTTCGTACCTAGGCATGTCCGAGCTGTAGTCGCAGTACAGTCCCTTGTGGTAGTCGCACGTGTCGGCCTCGTTGCACACCTCGCCCACCTGCCGGGCGCACGCCCTGCAGCAGTCGCAGCCGTCCATCAGGAGGCTTACGCCCGGCGGGCAGACGGGGGGGGCCTGCGGGCACTCGCAGGGCCACCTGCAGTACTGCGTCCGGTTGTACTGGTCCGCAGCTGGGGGCGTGACGGCTGAGGCGGGCGGCATGGCAGTGGAATTCTGGGAGTAGGCCTGGCGAGAGGAAAAGGGGTAAAATAGAGAACGCAGTGATTTCACTCCAATGCATTCTTTCATGAGTGTTTAAGATTTGCTGGTTTGAATGAGCAATGTTGAGAAACATCATGAATTAAAGCTCGCTGCAGTAAAAAATTTCTACGAACAGCAGCCAAGTCAAAGTCTTGTTGCAGCTGTTCGCTCTGTGTGCGAGCAGAATTAAAACGTCTCCTTTTATTACATGAGAGATCTTTGCCACCTGTGGCGAGGCCATATTCTTAATTTCCTTAATCCAAACGTCTTTCATATCCAGCCCCCTTTTGTGACTGGGCTGATCTGAAAGATCTCAACCAGCGCAGAACTGGCTTCACGGATGAAATACATGGCAGCCCGCTGACTTCTGGCCCTGCTGCGCAATAACTTGAATAAACCTATAAAAACTAATCAATCATCCACTGGTAATAATCTCATTACAGCCTGTCCATGCATGTAGTTAACACTTGTGGATTATTCTATTCTCAGATTTCAACCGTTCCAAAACCCGGCCAAGTGAAGCTTAATCAATGTCTTCCCCCTCGTGTGTTTGGACTCTCCAGAGCTGCAGCGCGGAGCCAAGATCAGGAAAATGAAGCTTTTCAGCGCAGATGTTGTCAATGAAAAGGGCCACACGGGGAACATTAACAGCCCGCGCTGAGAGGTGAGCTTTTGGACGGTGGCTGCTTGCGTGGGTCTCGGCGGATTCCCGAATGCCTTCCTCTGACAACAAACAGCACGTTTTCAGAGTCCAAATTCAATTAGGCTTGTTTTGAGAACAAGCTGTGCTTTGGGAGGGGGGGAAAAAATGGCAGAAATGTTCCTTACACGTAACAGCATTATTGTTACGTGAGTAAGACACTGAAAGACGTGTCATGCTGCATTTCTGCATCTGCTGTTTGAGAGAGTTCTCTGAGACATTTAAATTTAACAGAAAAATCCAAAGGTGATTTATTTCACATGGAGGTAATAATGTAATCACGTTGTTGCCTGGTCCAGATATGATCTTTTTATTTCTAAGTCATAATAGGCTCAGAACAACAGAACACTGCACTACACTGAGGAGCTACATACACATATGAATACACACACTAATCCGCAATTAATTATGATAAAAAACATGCTTAATCGCCTTATGCATGCGTGGCATAACCATATGTCATTTCCCCGAGCTTCAATGGAATTATGGCCATATTAATAACTGCTGTGTGTGCGTTGAAAGCTAATGCAGATAGACGAGTGACACTAAACCGTTCCTCAGAGGAGCTCATGTGATGCGTGTGCAGGAATGGACAAACACACCCTGCACTTTTGCAATAAGACCAGGGGCTGATGGAGAAGCTGTCACTCAAGCATTTTTTTAAAGCCCCTCCTAAAGCATCTGACATGTCGGATAGACACCACGGCTTTATCATTTAGATATGTTGCATGCATTATCAGCTAAAAATATATGTATTTAGTTATGGATTTAGTTAATTAATGAATTAGTCAATTAATAGTTACACAGCTTTGGGCCCAGCTGAAAAGTCACTAAGAAGGCTGTTCATTTCCCCTCTTATAATCAAATGCTGTCGACTGTATCATAGACCAGCGGTTCTTAAATTGGGGTCCAGGGACCCCCAGCGGTCCCCTCTGCAAAAATTATATTAGTATATTCACTATAATTTCATCTATTTTCATTCGATTACCTATTTTGGTCTTTGGGACAACACCATATCAAAAGGGGATCCAGCTGTGTCAGTGTAGGGTCCATGACATGAAACCGTGTGAGAACCTCTAGACTGAGGAAGCATTAGAGCTGCTGCTGTACCAGAGAGAACCACAAGGTGGCACTAATGCACAGCCCAGGATGAGGAGTGAAGCTGCAGCTGAACCGCCAGCATCTCAGCTCGCTGCAGACCTGGGGTTGAGTTAGGACAAAGATGAAGTGTCTCCGCAGGGACTCGGTTCCCTCAGAGCTCCTCAGATCCCTCAGAGCTCCTCAGATCCCTCAAAGCTCCTTGGGTCCCTTAGAGCTCCACAGATCCCTCAGAGCTCCACAGATCCCTCAGAGCTCATCAGATCCCTTAGAGCTCCTCAGATCCCTCAGAGCTCCTCAGGTCCCTCAGAGCTCCAAAGGTCCCTCAGAGCTCATCAGATCCCTCAGAGCTCCTCAGATCCCTCAGAGCTCCTCAAGTCCCTCAGAGCTCCACAGGTCCCTTAGAACTTCTCGGGTCCTTCAGAGCTCCAAAGATCCCTCAGAGCTCCTCAGATCCCTCGGAGCTCCTTGGGTCCCTCAGAGCTCCTCAGATCCCTCAGAGCTCCTCAGATCCCTCAGAGCTCCTTGGGTCCCTTAGAGCTCCACAGATCTCTCAGAGCTCCACAGATCTCTCAGAGCTCCACAGATCTCTCAGAGCTCCTTGGGTCCCTTAGAGCTCCACAGATCTCTACAGATCCCTCAGAGCTCCACAGATCTCTCAGAGCTCCTTGGGTCCCTCAGAGCTCCTCAGATCCCTCAGAGCTCCACTTGAGATGCTTCCACTTGATCTCTCAGAGCTCCACAGATCTCCTAGAGCTCCTTGGGTCCCTCAGAGCTCCACAGATCTCTCAGAGCTCCTTGGGTCCCTTAGAGCTCCTCAGGTCCCTCAGAGCTCTTAAGATCCCTCAGACCTCCTCTTTGCCACTAACAGAGCAGAACAGAGAATCAGACTCAGTGTTTCTGTCTCTGGGGCCACATCTACAAATAACCTCCTGAGTAACCATGGAAGAATGTATAACAGCAGTCTGTGCATGGATGGATGTGGCATCATAGGAAGTATGTGGTACCATAAAAGCATGAATCCCTACAGGAATGTTATAGTCAGTGATGCCCAGTAGATACACCATTAACCACATATTCTAGACGAGTTCCTTGGTGGAATGAAAAATAAATAACACTATAAGAAGACTGTGGCAGTGAGATAGAATGCCAGCAGAGATCCGCCCCACCTGTTGAATCCCGGCTGCAGCTATAATCCACAACAGGAGCCAACTCATCACTGGTGAGGAACTGCACATGCATTGAATCCGGAAGGAAAAAAAAAAAGTCCCGCTCTGAACGCACAGCACGCGGCTCCCCGCAGGTGTGCTACATCCCCGCGCGTCCGCAGCCGCGAGCCGACAGCCTGGTAAAGCCTGCGGGACAGGACGAGCCCCGCACGGTCCTGACGCGGGGACGGCTGCTTGCGCTGTCCCTCCGCTCCGCTTCCAGCCGATCCTCCTCCTCCTCCTCCTCCTCCTCCTCCTCAGGGCGGGTCTAGAAGCCCCAAAAAAGCAGGAACCTTGGAGGGGGGGGGGGGGGGGTGTTGGAGATGAATTGCGGACTCTGGACGCTGCAGCTGCGCCTCCGAACACACTAATATTTAGCTTTTGCGCACACTTTGTATGTTTGCGTTAGAGATGCTTCCACTTGATTTATGCATGGGAGACTTTCCACTGTCAGTGGCACACTCAGGAAAAGCAGCTGTATGCAGGACCAGGATTTATGTTATATACATAGACATACTACTCTACTATATACTGGCTTCCTAAGTCATAATTAGGCACATATAAACACAGCTTTCAGCCTTTACTGTATAAAGTATTACTGTTAATTCCATGTTTAATTACATTTTTTTACTACTTATATCCACCCAACATCCAAAGTCTACTATTGATGGGTAAATCACACTGTGACTGAACATTAACCTTAATATTCCTATTCATTGCAGTAGTTTACAGGTTAGCATCTCTATTGGATATAATCTGCTGCATCTGTTTCTTATTCTCTTAGAATATTACAGTGTTCACCTTTCCTTTTACGCTGCATCCTCTGATTTATTCAAATGTTCGAACAATAGACTTTTCCATCGATCCATTTATTGTCACGTGCTGCTAGAATTTTTCTGGAGGGAGACCAGCGCAGCGTTCATGTGAATGCACGCATCACCTGGTAAAAGAGTCAGTTTATTCACAGAAGCTGTTTCCATAACCAAAAGCTGCATTTTTCTTTTATCGATAGGCTGACAAATCCTGAATGTGGTTCTCTATTGCATTTATTTACTCACCCACACCATTTGATTTTCACATCAATATATGAAATAAAAAATAACATTTTAAAATTGAAGAAACTCATGCACGCGGACCCCCACTTTGAGAACCACTGCTATTTATTGCCCAGACACAGTCAGAGTGGTTTGTGTGGCTGCCTATAGCCGCCACCTACGCTATCTATTCCGAGGTCAGACTCTGCGTCTGGCCCGCAGATGTTCGGCTCAGATCGATGACGTCGTCTATCTCCAAGAGTCCGCCGCTCTCTTCCCCTTTTTTATTTCCCCTGAAAAACGTGAGCGTCTCTTAGAGGCGACGCCGAAAGAATTCCACTTCACGCTTATGTTACCGTATGGAAAATATCCCTTTTGATTCCAGTTATGCCGGCGGCCTGCTCCTCTTACACCCGCGCGCGTCACTCGCTCACTCTACAGCTGAGAACAGAGAGAGAGAGACAGAAAGTGATGGATGAGAAACGAGCACTTTGTCGAGCAGCGAGGTGCCCCGGGTCTGAACCCCTATTATTTTACGGGCAGCCCTGTAATCCCTGTCAGGGAGCTGTCAGCCGTGGAGGTGATCTGAGCCAGCGTTTCGCTCTCCGCCGTGACCGGGCCGACCCCTCCACAGCACAATGCTGCCTCTCTCTCCCTCTCTCTCTCTCTCTCTCTGTCTATTGCTTTCTTTCTCTCATGCTCAATTTCTCTCCTGCTTGACTTTTCCGTTTCTGTCACTCTCTATCGCCGTCTCTCCTTCTACCTCAGTCCACTTCCATCCGCCTCAGTTCAGCTGTATAATTTGTGTGGAACCTGCTCCGTGGCACACTCAGCCTTTCTGCTCTTTTAGACAGATTCAATCCTTCTTTCCATCGATTTTATTCTAAATGTACATTGGAAATTGTGTGATTTACTATTGTTGAAGTTGCATCGTCTTAACTCAGATCATATTCGTAAAACTGAATATTATTGGCTGCCGCGATTACCAGATCTGAGGCACTGAAACGGGGCAGGATAAAGAGTTGTTTTGAAGCGTCTAATACGAGCGGCTGGCTGATCTCATTAACAATAACAAATCTCATTTTCGTAGCGGGGCCGCGAGCGAGGAAAAGCTGTTTGTCATTAATTCCTGAACACAGCTCAGGGGACTCTGGAAGTAATTTCCACAGCTGAAGCATCCGTCGCCTCCTGTCTCTTTCCCCGTTCCGAATGTCACCGACTTGTTCCATCGCTCAGACGACAGAGATGAAGCTTCAAAAACCACAGACGGAACCATTCAGGCCCTCGTCTACGCATCGTTAGGGCGATCGCCGCCGATGTGATGTGATGTTGCACGATTGGTCCAAAATATCCGGTAATAAAAGACGAGTCTGAGGCGCCTCCCTCACATGAACTGAGTTCATGGGTTTTATTGATTCAGGTGATGGTTAAATCTGTAGTCTGGGGAGAAAAGGGCTTAACGGAGAGAATGGGGTTAGAAACAAAAGAGCTTCGGTGTCATGTCTCTACAGATATTTAATTAAAAACATGCCTCATAATATATGTCTGCTGCAGTCTGCAGAAAAAGCAATCACTCCCCTCCCTTTGTGCAATCATTGTTAAAATAACGCACCTTAAAGTGCCCTTCTGAACACCTAAACGTGCAGTGAAGTGGTGCAAACACACATACTTCAGATTCCACCGTGACCAAGAGAAACGCTATGAAACATTACTACTGCAATTACTTTTATGTCGAGCCCTTTTTTTTTTTTGCTCCGTATATTTTGAGCCAGAGCGGCATCCCACAGAACCAGCGTGGCGCTAAAACGCAACACAGCGCAGGAAATGTCGTCCACTTCTGGGGGATTATTTCCTTCATGCATCCGTGTGTTGGAGTTCAAATACACAATTCTAAGTTCAGTTAGGCCAGGGGGTCACCCACCAGGCAGTGACACCTGATTCCACTAACGAAGCTTCTTAGCTCTCGTGGTTGATGAGTAGAATCAGGTGTGTTACTTCCTGGTTGCAGCAAAAACCTGCAGCCACAGTAGCCTGCAGAACCAGGGTTGGTGAGTGAGACCAACTCATTTTTAATAATGTACCAGTCATATAAAACATTATTTCGTCTGCTGGCACCCTGTTGTCACATACTTTGGCTGAACCCGAATGCCGATGCTGGGAAAACAGAAGCGCTAAACCTTCTTTATGTGTGTTACTGCAGCAACACAGTGAGATCACGGCGGCGAGAGACGTCTGAGGCGTCGCCGAGGGTTGACCCCCCCCCCCCCCACGGGCGCCTGGGAAACTGAGGCCGAAAACCAGATGGCGGACAAAGCGGGCGAAACTTGATTACTCGCTTCGGAGCCGGGAGCATTGTTGCTCTCGCATGGTGCACAGGAGCGTGGGTATGTGTATTTGTTGACTGTGCGAGGTGAGCACCAGAGGTTGGGGGCAGGGGGGGGGGCACCACTGTCACGTTTCACTCACTTGAGGGCATGCAATCCCGTCCCTGGACGTTAAGGTAGCGGCTGAAAGCAGACGGAAACAGCTCGTCTGGACCTGTCCAAGGCAACGATAAAAAAAAAAACTGGTTTACACACTGCAGCTATTTCCAAAACGGCAACCTGCCGAGACTCCGGGAAGTCGCGTCCGGCCAAGAAATTGTTCCAGTGCATAAGCCCCAGTGAAAGGAAAGTGTGTTGTTTATATGTTTTCTTCTTCTGTATTGACTGAATAGACTTAATCTCATCTATTCATGTGTCACTTTTAAACTAGCCTGAGCTACTTGGTGACTCTACTACTGTGCAAATCCCTCCGAGTGGGCTCAATCGTCTACGTTAACCCTCCCAAAGAGAGAAATGTTCAACTATTTCTTTCATCTCTTCGACCTTGAGACTAAGCCAACTTGCTTTAGGTGGAGCGAGGGAAACACTGGAGCCAAGTTTTTTATCTGTTCTTATCAACAGGCAGTTTGGGAGTCAGTGTAAACACACAAATAGGATGAGAACCAATCACAGGCCGCGTTTTAATTTCTGGACCCCGAGACCCCTCTGGGTGTTTCTCTGCATCTGTGAGCGCTGTGTGTCTGGTTATTTCAGTCCAGGGAAGCGCTCCAGGTATAAAACCGTGATGGACGGCCTGATTACGGGAGCCGACCATCTATGTCATGTCTTGCATAGCCGGTCAAACTGAAAATCCCCTCATTAAAATGCCCTCAACTCGTAGAGAAAAGCCTTGGAAGTCAAACCGTGTTTTGGAAATCCTCCGAGCTTCAAAGTCAAGTGGAGTCGGTAATCCTTCTTAGAACGGGAGAATGAGTTTACAACGCCTCGAGGCGACCGAAAGCTGCTGAGGTGATACAAAAAAAGAAAAAAAAGTCCTGAACATCCCATCAGTCCTTTATAACAATAGTCTGGCCTCGTAATAGACTGCACATCGCCCGAAACAGCACGCTGTGTTTTCTCTGTAGCTGGAAATAGCTTCAGATCAGAAGCATCAGGCTCACGTGCTGCAGAAACACTGGAAGTTTCTGCTTTGACCCCAGGCATGTGTTTTTCCACTTTTCCTGCCGTAAAGGATAATAAAAATGGAATATCGCTGCAACCTGAAACGTCAGGATCAAGTGATGCTGCAGATGGAGCAAATATAGCTCGGGTATTACAAAAAAAATCTAGCATTGTGTTGTACTTCAGATGAAAAAATACTGCTATTTAAGACCTGAAACAAGAGCAAATCAAATATTTATCTGTAGAATCATAGAAATCACATTGAGAAATATATAAGATGTTTAAAAAGGAGATTATAAAGTACACAATTAAATAACCACTCAAGCGGCTTGTAGTTGTAGCTGAGGTTTTCTCATGCTATGTATTTATAACACTCAATGCTGCCCTTGTATCAGGGGGTTTAGGATTTTAACAAGTTAATTGCACAATAATTAAAACTAAACAAAAAATTGCCATAAATAGACACACAGCAGTTTAAACTGGACTGGCCTTCATGCTTTGAATATATGAGTGGCTTTTTTTCTTTGTGTGTGTGTGTGTGTGTGTGTGTGTGAGAGTCCCAGAGAGGGCCTGGCAGGCTGGGCTCAGACTGTCCAGTAATTACTGTCTTTATTTAGCTGTGGTCTGCCACTCAACATCTGCTGGGCTTCATACATACATGAACTCACAGCACTTTAAGACTCAACAAGTGCTCGTGCAACTATGTGGAAAGGATTTTGCTTAACACTGTTGACCATTAGCACACAGATGAAGATAAGAGTGTGTAAATAATACTCACATGATTAAAACACACTGTAAATACAGATTATTTCGCTGTCAGATTGCACAACTTTGTGCAGATTGCAGATGGCGGCGCAACCTCCTCAACTATTAGTGACTTACAGTGCTGAGGAGAAACGTTAATATGAAACTTAAGTTTCCATTCATGCCTGTATTTGCAGTTAAGTGGAAAATCCTGTGCAAACATTTAGAAGGTTCCAGGTCGTGCCAAAAAATACTTTGTGTAATAGGCTTTGTGTGAAAAGCGCTGCGCTGCTCGGCTTAATGCATGCAGATATTTGCATGATAAACACACGACGGGATGAAATGTGCACAACAGTTTGCTCATGATTTAAATCGTTTTTAATGTCTGTCGTTATTCACTCCGAGCTGCTTTTTTCTTTTTTTTTGTTTTCCACTGCCTGACCCAGACAGATCCATGCGGAACCAGTTTCAGTCTGACGTTTTCCCTTCCCAATCAAAGAGCTTGTTTTCGATACCTCATCTTCAGCTGAAACGAAAAACAGGCCGACCACAATACTGCTATTCAGACATGAAAATAACAAGTGTCTTTTGTTGTGTTTATTTCCAGATATTCTCAAAGGGACAAAAAAGTGAGCTTGGAAGAAACTTTATTTTTTCTTGATTGTGATCAGGTAAAAAAAAATCCTCTAAAGCTTCTCTCTTGAGTTCTAGAACCAAGCCTCGAATGGGGGGGAACAGTGACTGTATGGCAGTTGTTACAGTCCAGAGGTCGATGTCACTGGAAATTCAACATCTGTGTGAATACGACTCGACTGTCCAGATAAGTTAAGCTGAAATTCCTCAGCTCACGTCAGCCGTGTCCTGCACTGAACGTCCAGGCTCAGACACGTCTGCAGATAATCTGCTGCACGCACTGGAGCTACAGCACTACAGTATAGTGTGTGTGTGTGTGTGTGTGTGTGTGTAGCGATGACAGCTGCAAAGGCTCATCAGGTGCATGTGTATGAACCCATGTGCAAAGACTCACACACACACACACACACACACACACACGTCACCACGGTTTAAGTCGACATCTGATTCAGGGTTTTTTTTGTACTCACACACCCTGTTTCTGCAGCCTTTTCATTTAAGTAGATAAGATCTTTACTTTTAACAAAAGCTGTCTGTTGGAGCATGTGTGTGTGTGTGTGCGTGTGTGTGTGTGTCAACAAGAAACAGCCCAGCGAGGTGTATAAGTTTCAGCTCTGTGTGGTTTTGGCTTTAATACAAACCAAAGCTCAGCTCCACGTAGACATCGACTTGTACGTTTTAAAAAACACAAACACCAGGCTGTTTTTGGATCCGTCTCGGCGGATTTTTTTTTTTTTTTTGAGCCCAGCCCATTGTAGGAATGCTTTGTCTCCAGAAAAGTTTTCTGGTGGCTGACCTGCTATCTGTGACCCCCCCACAGCCTCGGGATACGTGATTTTAAAACAGCTTCCACTTTCGCCGAGGAATCGGCATGAGGTGTGACCGGGTTACGTGTGCGTCCACGGTGCAAAAGATCAGGGGCCACATTAACAAAATATCCCACAGCTAAAGGCTGGATGAGCCCCCCCACACACATTTTTGCTCTAAAGGTGTTTTATGAAGCGTTTTAACACTCGAAGCAGGTCCTCATCTGGTAACGATCCCGTTTAATCTACTTTAATCTGTATTCATTTAGGTTTAATTGGATTCAATCACATTTTAACGACTCTTAAAAAAGCTGTTTTAGAATCAGTTCAGATGCATGATGTCACCTACAGCTGATGAGTGGAAGTTGGAACTTGTTATGAGATCAGTGTTATTTAGGAGGCGAGATAAGATACTCTGAGGCTTTTCCAGCAGCTGTTTATCACAATCCCTGAAGATCCTGAGTATTGACTAAAGGACTTTGAGGTATTCTCAGGCTTTAAGGCCAGATCTCCTACATCAGCGGCTAAGCTCCTCAGCCACAGTCAGGGAATGAGTCACTGACATTTTCTGCAGGTATTTATCATTAATGAGTCAAGTTTGGTTAAAGCTACTGTGCATGTTTTTTTTTTTTTTAAGAATGAGACTCCCTTTTGCACATATTATAACTCATTCACACCTGGAAGTTTGCAGCAGTTTTAAGTTTTAGGGCCTTGCTCAATGACTCCTAAAAAGACACATCAGTAGCACAGGGAAAAGTAGAAGAGGAAAAAGAAGAAAGATTATATCCAGTATGAGGGTCCAGGTCGCCTTATCTGCTCCATCTGTTGAGAAATTCAGAAGTTTAAGGCGGAATTTTTGTGGCGGATTCAGAGCTGAGTGCATCCCTGAAGAATCCACCGCAGCGAGAACTTTACACGTCCAGTTTACGTAATCACAGCGCCGAGCCTGCAGGGAAGCGGTGTGACAGGCTTTATTTCTTTTCCTCCCTTTTTCCCCCCCTTTAATAAGACAAAAAAAAAATCTGTAAGCCATCATTTCATACAGCTCCAGGCGTTTCCCTTTGACCTTTCCTCTCCTGTGAACTTGGTAATGGGAGTGAATGAGGCCAATTACACTGTGGTATGAAACAAAAAAAAACCCTGCACACTGTGGACGTCTTTTCAGTAGCATCAGCGCTCGACTGTGAAATATGTTCCTGCTCAAAATGTCCAACTTCAGGACAACGTCTCCGCTGCCAACAACACCTCAGGCTTTTTTTTTTTAATGAGTTTTACCTCATCGTAGGGTTTGAAAACTAAAACAGAAAGTTGGAGAGCATCACAACGAATGAAGAACGCTTTTTAATAGAAATAATGTCTAGTTGTGTATTCTAGGTTGTGATTTTTGTAAAAGCAATGGTGCAAATGGACTTACAATATAATAAAATACGATATAAACATTTCGGTAGTCGAAAGTCAAACCTCCGTTCCATTGTCTTCCTGCACCGATCACGTGGCCGACGTAGTGAAAGTAGGTTTCCTGGTTAAACTACTGCTTTATTTCCTCGCTGTGGCCGTGGCATACGCCAAAATAACAAACATCGTAAAAAAAAGTTCACATGCTGCTTCTTTTTTTTTTCTTCTTCTTCTTTCAGAGGAAAACCACTAAACTAAACAACAAGTATAAACTACACTGAAACTCAACGACGCGTTCACAGACCCTCAGGAAATGCTGACACAATTATTTTATTATGGATGGATGGATGGATAGTTAATTAATTGTTACATTTCACCATTTACTAACATGCTGTGGTCAACAGAGCATCCGATCCGTCCACTTTTCTATAGGAAAAAACATTTTCTATATGTTTCCATGCACTCACTTTGCAGGGAAATACGCATGATCACAATCTGTGCCTTGAAAGGAGCCATCAGGACTAACGTGATATACAGTTACTATTCCTCTAAATAGCCGAGAGGCTCGTTTATATTAATGAGACGCACAGAAAACAATCTGTTCTTTATACAGAGACGCTGCTAAGAGGAGATGTAGAAAATTCTACAATATGGGACCCTCAAATAAGAAAGTAAATTGACCTTTAAGTTAGGCCTGCAAAGGTTAAAGTGTTTTTCTGCAGACAGCATAACTCCATGATAGACACTCTGCAGCTGCACAGGAAAGTAGGTGGAGCATGCATTTAACATGAGTTTTGTAATTAAACTTCACAACTCTGCTTCTCAGATCAATAACAAACAACAATCACTTCACTTTTCCTGCAAAGGTTGAGGTTCGGTGAACTGGTCCGACGTGTCGTCTGGGCCTTTACATTATCCCGAAAATATGACGTCCTGCCTCTGATTAAGGCAAATGCCACGGCTCGTGCATGACGCTATCGCCTCAGCATTCGCTAATCATCACAGTCTACGTTGTTAAACGCGGCGCAAAAAGACCCACATGTTTACGCCACATGCTGAATGCAGCGTCGTCAGACATAGAGCTAGGCCTTTTTTTTTTTTGTTTGCGGCTTAGCGTGTCTTAAAAAAGCGCTGCGTGTGTCTTCTGTGTCTGTGAAAAGCGGCGATGGGGGGGCGAGGGGGGGGGGGGGGGGTGTACTTTCACAGGTGCACGGCCCTAACACGAGCCATGAACATAGCTGGCCGGCCTGTAATGAGCGGGTAATAGATGATGACGCGGCGATAAACGGCCGACTCCCATCTGGCTGGAGGCGGCGACACGCTCTCATTATGGGCTTGGCAGGGCCGGCTGGCACCGTAACCGATAGTTACCCTGCCCTGGATGAGAGGGCTGGCATTATCCCCGAGGTGTGCACGTACGAACGCGCGTGTGTGTGTGTGTGTGTGTGGAGGGCGGGGCAGCGGGAATACACAGGTGGCTCTGATGGTGGAGACGTGATTACAGAGCCCCACGATCCCCCGACTTTAGGAAGACTTTCGCTCTTTGCAGTCATCACCTAGTGTGTGTGCGTGTGTGTAGGGTGTGTGTGTGTGTGTGTGTGTGTGTGGCACGATTACACACCTGCCTGATGTAGCTGCTCACCACCTTTTTGTCCCTTGACCCCTTAAAATAAAAGATAATTGTCTGCCATTTGACTCAGTTCATTGTTTTGTCCTTAAAAAATAATAAAATAGTAAAAAAAATCTGTTAAAGTTCCACACGAACCACAGTTATATTACATTTTACATATTTACATGGGCCCCACGATTGGCTGGCGACCATCTGGGGTGTATCCCTGCCTCTCGCCTTAACGCGCTGGGATAGGCTCCAGCAGACCCCTGCGACCCTGAAAGGGAATAAGCGGGATAGACAATGGATGGATGGATATTTACATGGTTGTGTTTGACTAACAGTTCCAGACACAAAGATATTTAGTTCATCAAGATGTTTCAAAAAGAAAAGCAATGAATCGTTTCATGAATTGAGCGGCCTTACAGTTGCAGAAAGACCGATTTGCTTCATCGCAATAACCTTTAGAAGCTTGAGGAGGTTAAAAAAAAGCAACAGATTGAAGGAAAAAATATGTTTTTTTCTGTATCCTCTTCTATCATCTTGCAACCCTTTTGATTAGTCCAGCGACCTGGACGTGACACGTTATTTACTACTGCTATATTTCTCCTATTATATGTAGCTCACATTGTGAAGACGTGGCCCTGAGCTGGACCTTTAAAAAGTAATGGCGATGCACAGTGATGTCAGCGATGTCGTTCCTATGAGTAAAACCTTCCTTATACGCAAATGAGAAAAAAACAAAAAACGCCATTAACGCGGGTCTCGTTAATTGTAGCAGACGAGGATGAATGTTTGAGGTCTGGAACAGGTTTACGTGTTGTTGCTGATTGACGGAGGAAGCGTGGCCTCTCTCTCTTATAATGCAAACCACGCAGCGGTTTTAAATCCTTAATGCAATTTGACCCAATTATATTACCGTTAAAGTGGTCAAAATCCACTGAAGTGTGCTCGGGGATAGAACCGTCTGTTGTTATCGTTGTTTCAGCATCACGTAAAAAGCTGGAGCTATGTGGTGATGCAGGGAGGGCTGATGACTTGTGCAGATGGGTCTGCTGCAGGAGACGCTTCAGATGCCTGAGTTGTCCGCATACAGTGAGCACGCACGCTGCTGATTACAGCCTGGCTGGTGGAGGGTTTGGGGAACGGCTACTCGGCACCAAACGTGTTAGTCCTCCCTGGACGTCTCTACCTACGGATGCTTCCACACCTCTAGTTGGATTATTTGGTCTCAACCAGCCAATAAAATGTTGACTTATTAGCATATAGACTCAAACAAACCAATTTATCAGTGTTTATGGTAGAAATAAGTGCAGATTGTGATTGTCCTTTGGAGCAACATGTTACTACTCGCTCTAATCTGTGTGCGTTACATCCTCTGGATTGGCCATTTCTGGCTAAATATCCAATTCCAGCAAGAACAATCTCCACTACGCACTCGCATAGTGGGCCCGTGTGCCTGAGAGTCAACGGCAGGTTGGTCGTCATCCTCTCCAGGAAACCCGAGCATGCGACTGGAAAACAGATCTTCTCCTGGAATCGGCGTCTGATGACCTGCGTGACCTCTGCACACAGCGGGGAGGAGGAAACTCACAGAGGAAAAAGGCTACGGGGGAAGAATGCTAACGACTGGGCCTCAAATATTGACCAAAAACCTGCAGCTCGGGCTGTGCATCCACCATCGTTGGCACCATTGAAGTTGTGAAACAGCCAGACTGATCTGATCTGATCTGTTTACCTGTCAAACACAAAGAGCTCTTTGAATACTCAGGTGTTTATCTGTGCTCCCTGCACCAGCCAGCAGAGGATTTGAGTGATTCAGCAGATATTTTTTGGCACAGAGCATCTGGCTTTCTTTGAAATTCAGTGCCTTTTATTGACTGTTTCATCTTGAAAACCACAGACGTCCTTTTTTTAGGGCAGACGCACTTCCCCTGAGAAAGCCGCGAGCAGCATCTTCTCAGTAATCTGTCTGTTTTGTCACACAGAGACGTGGTGATTCCAAACAAGACGGAGAAGAAAACATGACGATGCTGCATTGGACTAAAACTCTGCTGCGTCAGCCCCTGAACTCTTACTCACAAAGGCCCGCAGGGAACGTGGCTACAAAAATTCAGAAAAATCAGCGATCACTTCCTCATATCTTGGTACAATACGTGTTGTCCCAGCGTCCGTTTAAAATCAGTACAAGTAGCGTGACCTGGTTGTATCTGATCCAACGTTCTGCAACATCTGAAATCCTCCTCATGCTCCTGATTTTCTGCCTACTGGCTTTTTTTTTTTCCTAGAAGGGTGTAACTGCATGGCCTCAGATCATCTGCAAATTGTAAAAGTGTCTCTCCTCCCAAAATGTGCTGTTCAAGGCAGCGCCTCTACTGAAAAGCTGCATGAAAAAAGAAGACGCCTTTCAACTGTGTCTCTGCAACAGGTTTGATGTCCACACCACTGAAAACTGGGCTTTTCTATTTCTACTTCTTGCACTTTTATTGTCTTATTATATTCTATGTCATTCTTTATTTCCCATTATTTTGAATCTGTAATAACTATTTTAACTGTATTTAACCCCTTAACACCTGCATGTATATAGCTGTATATACAAAAAATGTTTCATGTGTGTTTTTGCCTTTAAGTGGGTGGTAAATAATGTTGAGATTATTCATTTCACTTTTGCACAAAAAATAAATAGAAAATTCAATTTGTTGCAAATTTGCAACAGCAGGCATATTAAAGCAGGTCAATAAAACAGTAATATAACAGGGAAAAACACTTTTTTTTACTTCTTTATATAAATCTTCAATAGCAGTAACAGCAGTGGGCATTGAGGGGATGCAGATCCAATCTCAATCTCAAACGGTTTGTTGCATATTTGTAATTTCATAGGATCCTTCTAATGTTCTATTTAAAGCACTTTGAAATCGCTTAAATGCCTGCCTGGACTTGCCTTCATGTACAGTAGGCACTTTTGGTTCTGGAAAACTGTGGATTGAAAAAAAAGGTGGCGATACACACTCATGGACATATATGACACACACACACACACACACACACGCACACACACCCTGTTTCCTGTGGATCCTGTGGTTTCCACATACAGAAGGGTCAGGCCCTGCCCTGTGCGTTAGGACACTGGTCATTACTGAGTCTGCAGGCGAACACGGCGACCGCAGCGGGCCTAAATATACGCAGCGGCGGCGTGTGGAATGTGTATTGTTTTATAGCCAGAGAAGAAGCTGAGGAAAGATTCATTACAACAATAATCACCTCTTTGTTTTCACTCCCCCGCCGGCGACGCCGGGGCCCTCGCGCAGCGAGCGCGTCCTGATTTAGACGTCTAGAAAAAATAAATTACAGCGTGAATTCCCGGCTAGTCAGTAATTTTTTGTAATTTTCAGACGAGGAGGGCGTGGAGATCTCTCATCCCTGGAAGGTCCCAACACGTCCGCGTGGCTCCCGGATCAGACGCCCTTTACGAGGCCGGCGTTGCCCAGAAACGCGGCGTACAGATCGTCTTCAAAGCGCACGCAGCCTCGCCGACATGTGTTAACAATGGGCACCGCGGCATCCATCATGTGGAGCTCTGCAGCAATTACCGCTGCCAGGAAAATCCCTGACAGCCAAATATCAGCTTTACAGCCGCCGTAACACCTGCAGACACCTGCTGGACGGCTTTTATGGGCATTTTGTGAATAAAGGCATTTGTTACAGGTGTCTTTTTCACTTCCACTGAATGGCATATGGCTATCAGCAAACAGCCCGCCAACAGTAATAATAATGCTGTGTAATAGGGTCTATTTATGCTTGAATTAAAACAAAAAAAGACTATTTCAAATCTATAAATCAGCACGACTCCCAGGATCCTGTGAGCATTTTATGCATTTAATTCTGCAAATAAACAACCGTGCAGTTCCCCTTTTAGATTCCTGCATGAAGGAAATTCGCGTAATAAGAAATTGACTTTACGAATTTAAGGAGGGGATATGTTTCTCCTCCTGGATCAAACAAAGAGACCATTGAGCTGACTGGTTGAGTTTCACCTGTGTTATGTCTGCTGGTGATTTATTCAAACACACACACACACACACACACACACACACACACACACACACACACACACACACACACACACACACACACACGCGCACGGCCCTGGCAGTGTCAGTGACAGCAGCCAGGGCCTGACTACCATAACAGGGAAGAGACAAGCAGCGTAGTCAAGAAGGAAAAAGTTTCCGCGAAGAAGGGACTTGTTTCCTTATAAATACTGTATATTTGAAAAGTCAAATATTTACAGTCTCATGTGATCATCTGTTTATACGCCGCTTACTTCCACTTTTGAATCGCTGCTATTGTTTCATCATCCAACTACACTTATAATAGAGAGGAGGGGATGCTTTCTACTTTCTACTGTCTCTACCTGTCACATGTATTAGTATTGTATTATTACTGCAGAATGTTCATTTCACAGCTTTTTTTTTTGCAGACTCTGCTTTTACAAACAACACATATGGTCATGTTATTATGCAAAAGTATAAAACATAAGATCAAATCATTGTACAATAATATAAAACATATGATCATCTTATTATCCAACAATATAAAACATATGATTAACTTATTATGCAACAATATAAAACATATGATTAACTTATTATGCAACAATATAAAACATATGATTAACTTATTATGCAACAATATAAAACATATGATCTGCTCATTATGCAACAGTATGAAAGAAAAACAACAGTGAAATGCTTGGATACACATGAATGTATGATCATTTCTGCAGCATTATAACATATAACATAATATTGCACTAACAGCATTGCTATTTTACTAAAGTAAAGTACTGTGCATTGATTATATGCATGGTTTATATATCTTGTTTTTTCAGTACAAAGTGCCCATAGATGACTTTTTCTGCAAAAATAATATAATAATTCAAAAACAAAAAGTGTGTGCCAGGACAGCAAAGAAGAGAAAGACTTTCATTCTCCAACAGATAGTAAAAAGTCTTTCGCAACATCTCTTAAAATGAATAAACTGTGCACAGGAAATTTAGAAAAATTCTGTTCTAAAGATAAAACCGTGCTGCTCTTTCAAAAATGTCACCACACAGGCTGCGTTTGGGCCTCGTATTTATTTTCATCTAAAGCCAATGAAGACTTCCTTCCTCCCTCTGCAGCCACATCAGCGAGTCCTGGCATCTGACGGCGAGCCACCACCCACCGCGTCGCAGTAGCCGCCGTTTGCTTCTTCTTCTCTCTCTGTCTCTCTCTCTCTCCACGGCCCGGCCCTGAAAGCTTGGGTCCGGGCCGTGACGTGACACGCGATCCCCCGTGCACTTCCTCAGAGGAATATTTATCTCTGAGCTGACTGTCCTCCTCACGCTCGCAGCAGGAAGCCCACACGAGGATCCGCCAGCTCTCTGTTTTTCTGCCTGCGACCGACTGTCTGCCAGGCTTTTTTTTTTTTTCTTTCACAAAATCCACATTGATGCAGGTATCAGGAGATTTTATCAGACATCCCTGTTTCTCTACTTTAGAAAATCCTCAAGAGTTGACTTTAACAACTCTGTAATCTCAGGCTAATCTTTTGCTTTTCTTTTTTTTTTCCACCTTTATTGCATCATCAGGCCGCACGCAGAAAGGAAAGGTAGCAGCAGAACCAGTGGTCTGGAGGAAACTAATCCAGACTTTAATATGGAAAACACATGAGCTAATAGTCCTGAGAATAAAGAACGTCTGGAATTATGCAACCAACAATCTGAGCTTTAGATATGTACAATCTATAGATGTATAGATATTTAAACAGCATTTTACAGTCGACACACTTTTCTCTGTAGGTTTATGTGTAATAAATGCTATAAGCAATATAAATACTTGATGAATGTGTCTTATATAAATACCCCACATCAAAACAACCAGAAAAAAGGGAAGTGGACTAAATAATGACAGAGCGTGAGGCAAGACGCGCGGAGATAGGGAGTGAAAATGACTGCTGGTTTATTATTCAAGATGTGAAAGGATGGAAAAAAAAAAGAAACTGGAGGAAAGAAAAAGAGACTTCATGGAGTTTTTCCAGGAAGAAAACAGCCACAGGACATTTTTCTATAAATCAGCAGCAGTTTTTTTCTTTTTTTTTTTCTTTTCAGACACACTCCCTGTGTAATACATCAACTATCATAACTTTTTATTTCACATCATACACATTTCATACACACTTCATATAGACTGTGTATGTGCTGATGTAGCCTATGTGCTCAAAAGATATAGATCTTGCGTGTGTGTGTGTGTGTGTGTGTGTGTGTGTGTGTGTGTGCGGGCTGCCTAATTTGAGACTTAAAAGCGGTTTCATTCTGGGTAGAAGGCAGTAAAACACAAAGCTACAGATAAAACCGTGATGCAGTTTCCACTCAGCAGATAAACACACTGATGCTGACATGGTTTTAATGGTTTCAGTTTTTAATCAGCAAAACTATTGTTTCATTGAAATAATTCCAAAACCAATTTCTCTTGTTATTTTCCACTCTCGGATCCTAAGGGAATGTGTAGTTATATATTTATTTTATTTATGCAAATCAGTAGCACGTAAATTAACAAAGTAAGGTTAATTTAAAGCTGATATAAGCACATGTTTAGCATTTATTAGTGCACATTATCTGTCAGAAATGATAATAGTCTATGGAAATGCCTGACCAGTGTGTGTGTGTGTGTGTGATTGGAGACAGGTGTGCTGCAGTCACAGCAGCTGTATCTCATCTCCCTTATCAGGCTTCTACAAACAGCCGAGCTGCTGGATCACCGCTGCTGGATCAGTCGGTGCTTTGAATCAGAAAATAGATATGACCGGTTTTGATGACGGCAAAATCGTGGCTGAGGAAGGTGGATCTGAGGAGGGAAACGTTGGAAACCTACTGCCCTCTTTAAGCCAAATCATGTGCTTGATTGGCATCGAGGAGCCAAAATGTGTCAAACTGCCCTGCTGGAAGCTAAAAAGTGTTAATAAAGTTTTTAAAAACATGACCAAAGTGCCCTCTTCAGGGGTGGAGATGCACTGAAGAGGCCTCGCCGAGGAAAGCCACAACTTCCCAGACCGCGGTCCAGCGACACGGGGGGGCGTCTGCTTCCACCTGGCTGCTTCCAGTACATGTTGGCCGCCGCGGCCCCGGGGTCGACGCGCCAGACCAGAAGTCTGCTGCCACCTGAACGTCGTCCTCTCCGGGGCCGAGAGCTGCAGTCGTAAAAAAAAAAAAGTGAGCGGAGTAAGTAATGGTTGTTGGCCCGACCCCGGCTCCTGTTTCCCTGCTGTCCTGTCGCTTTGGATCCAGCTCCTGGTCTGGTCGGCCCCTCCTGTTCCTGTTCCTCAGCCTGAAATCTAAGACTATAACTTTACTGTATTTTATAATAATCTTAATACATGTGTTTATCTGCTTACACTGCATATATATATACACCATGTCTTTTTTTCTATACTGCTTATGAAAAGCGTTTAGAACTGAAAGTTATTCTGCGTCTCATGCCAAGCTTCTCTCCCACGTTTTGGCCTTGTGACTCATTTCTGGCTGCAACCACAGCGGTGGCATAAATACGAACAAAAAGCAGCGTCCCACCAGAGATGAAAGAAAGGCGGCAGCCGACAGAAAAAGCCCTTCATGTCATGTGTTTGGAGCTGGCATCTGAAACCAAAGTGTGGTCTCTTTAAATTAAAGTCGCAGGGTTGACCTGTTGGTAACTTTTCTTTATTAAGCCAAATCATTTTGACATACGACATAATTCACTGTCAAATCATCCAGATTAACAAATGCTTTTCAAAATGATTGTAATTCTTATTGCTTTGTTATAATCTGAATAACTGAAACAGTGGTGTGTCTGTGTCAACACTTTTTCTGGTCCTCTTCCTCATTTCATTACAGGAAGTAAGTGTGCAGTCAGATGCTCTGTCACAGCTCTCCAACACACACACACACACACACACACACACACACACTCTCACAGCTGAAACATGACTTCCCTCCGGCTCGGGACGCCGCCGCCATGCTCGCTCTGAGCCGCACCTGATGCCACCAGGCCAGCTTGGGATCCCACAGGTAAGGCTCCTCTGGCGCTTATAAACCACGAGTAGCAGGAACCTGCTGTTTCTACATTAAATGGTCCGTGATGCAACCGGGGAGCGGCTTCTGTCGCAACGCATCCTGCACAAACCTGCGATTTCTGATCCATCGTAAATCAGCAGTGTGATAGTGTACGGCCGTCACCTCACCATCCGCCCACAGCTGTCAGTGCACGCGGCTAGGTGTTGCAATGGAAAAAGCTGTGTGCGATAGCATCTCGCTCAGCTTCCCCATTCCGCTGCAACTGTGATAGCTTCAGTGGTCAGCGAGCAGGAAGTCACAGACGGCGTCCCAGAGCAGCGGAGAGAGGAGATGAAGTAGCACGCCAGCGGAAACCGTTCAATGCTCCTCGGCTTTCAGGTGCCTGGTGCGGCCGGAGGATGGGGAACGTGATGCGGGGCCTGGGGGCCGCGGACAAGGTCACGGCAGAGAACCTGGACAGCTCCCTGAAGGGTAAGAAACAAACTCTTTTTAGAGTATGAGTGTGATAGTTCCACAGTGACTCGCTTCATATGACGCAGGAAACCGCATTCCTGAATAATTTGGAGCGTCTGTTGCTACAAAATGTTTGGTTGCACGTCGCCTGGGCAGCAACGGGCGCGTTTCACTGTGTGGACATTCTTCGTTGGTGCCGTCAGCCGTGTTGTCTGTGTTTGTGAACGCTGCAAACATTGTCGTTGGCAGACGCGGAGGACGAGGTGGTGGTGGTGCTGCGGGACTACCCGGCTGAGGAGGTCAGCCAGCCCATCTTCAGGATGGGCGAGAAGCTCCGAGTCATCACACAGTACGAGATTCTCGCTTTCTTTGTCATAACGCGCGCTAATACAAACTGCTTTAAGGGAAGTGCAACAGGCGGACAGGGCCTGTACAGTATGTGGCTGTTTACAGAAGTTCTCACACAAAAGGTCAGTGGTTGATTCCTCTTTGCTCCTCTGTGGTGATCAGGGAGGCGTACTGGTGCCGCGTCGTCTCCGTCCAAACCAGGAAGGAGAACTACATACCCAGAAGTCAAGTGGCAAAGGTTTACCATGGGTAAGAAACGGCATGAAACGACTGTGTGCGTGCTGCTCAGGTTCATTTAATCAGACGTTTTTTCACTCTTCGGACCAGTTGGCTGTTCGAGGGGGTGGAACGGCAAAAGGCGGAGGAGCTGCTGCTTCTGCCCGGGAACCGGGTCGGCTCCTTCCTGGTGAGGGAGAGCACCAGGGAGAGAGGTGAGGACGCCCCGCGCGTGTGTCGCAGCAGAGACCGTGAGAGCGCGTGTGGCGTCAGGGATCAGGAGGATGAGAGGCAGCGGAGACAAGACCAGGTCCAGTCGGGTCCAGATAGAAAAGATGCAACAAGGAATTATCACATAGGCTACTTTTTTTATTATTTCACCACAACTCCCACACACACACACATATATACAAGTGTATTCTTACTAATAGGAAGTACACCTATTGGCCTATATAAGAGTTAGATGAATAGATCAATACCAATCAATATATTTTTTAGGTAATATGAAGCTATAACCAGGAGTTACTGCTCCAACTGATGGAAAAACACACACAATGACTCAGCAGAGGAGGTGGAATCACTTTCATGTAACTTCTTCTTTTATGTTCCTCCCATCAATTTCAGAATAATCAGTAGTGGAAGGAATGAGGCCGCTGACTTGAGTAATACTGCAGCATAGCAATAAAATAAAGTATTAGATGAGGAGCGAACACTGGGAAAAGAAACATAATCAGAATAAATAAATATTACTCTTTCATTTCCTATATCACTGTTTTGCTATTTCAGTGCCTTTTGACCTTGTCCTTGTTCCAGTGTGAACTGGAAAGTAACTATTGCTATGAAATAAATAGAGTTTCTAAAGACCCCATTTAAGTGAATAATTATCGGAGGTGTTGGTTGCTGTCGGCTTGATGCTGATTAAACTTTGTGTGTGTGTGTGTGTGTGACGCTGCGTGTGATCTCCTTCAGGCCTGTACTCGCTCTCGGTGAGACACATGAACGTGAAGCACTATCGCATCGCCAGGCTGGACAACAGCTGGTACTACATCTCTCCCAGACTCACCTTCCAGTGCCTCGAGGACATGATCAACCACTACTCTGGTGCGTCCACACACACACACACACACACACACACACACACACACACACACACACACACACACACACACACACACTGAACACCTCCCCTCAAGTTAAGATTTGAAAATGCATGGCGAAATGTAGTCCAAAACGTGCACAAAAACACACAGTTAGAGTTATTAATACAACTTGCTTATCAGCGGTTGTCTTTTTTTGTATTTCCTGTGCTGCAGCATTTTTAGAACAAACAGGAAATGAGATACAATATGTGTGTTTGATGGACACCCAGTGGGGCGTTCATGGTGACAAACATGTCAGCCTTGATTATTTTAATAGTAGTTATTCTGGGTCAATATGGCCTCCTGAAACAGGTTTTCTTTGTGTGTTTGCTTGATCGATGGAGTGTGCAGGAGCGGTACATGTAAATTATGCAACGTTTGCCCGTAAGCCACGTTCGACTTCTCCTTCCTCAGACTGTGCAGACGGGCTGTGCTGTGCGTTGAGCTCTCCGTGTCTGTCCGGCACGCCGCCGCCGCTCGACCAGACCCCCGGGCCCCCGCCCGTCGTCATGCGACGCAACTTTGACTGGAAGAAAATCGACAGGTACCAACGATGGTGGTTCAACATGGAAGTTCATGAATGCTCAGTCTATGAACGGTTTAATAACTTATTTTATATATTGATTACTGCTGCATGAGCCTTCAATGCAGTGAAGCCTTTCCATGGCATTTATTGTAATTACTGTGTAATTACTACATTTAATATTTTAAATGTTTGAAAATTATTTGAATATGAATAAATACATGTATGGATTCAACTGAAAAGGAAGATAATTATGTTGATATGTATAAAAGAAATAAAATTGAGTAAAAAATAAAGTCTCAGTTTACAGAGAGAATGCGGACAAATTTGCATTTAAATAAGCCGTCAGCAATGCAGTGGAGTTGTGATGTCACAGCCATTCAAATCAGCCAATCAGAGGAGAGCCCTATTATTTCATTAAGACAAGCACAAAACGTAATTTTTTTCCTTCAGGAACCAGCTGATCAGCACGGAGAGCTGCAGCGACAACATGGTGAGCTACGGCGTCAGGAACAGCATCGCCGCCTACCTGTCGCTGTCCGAGAACCGGGACCCGGACCACAAGGGGCGAGCGGAGAGCAGGAAGAAGAAGAGCAAGTCCGTGTACGCCCTTCCTGAGAACGGCCTAGCCACCGACTACGAGGACGGCTTCAGCGGCGTCTGACGCCGGCGGACGCGTCCACGTGGACCAGAGAACCCTCGTTCCCCGGCGTTCCTCACGCCCGACGCAGGCGTGACGAGTCCGCTGAGGATTCCAACGCGAGCACTTTGAAGAACCTCGATGACCTACGCATGGAGCGTAAGTGGACGATTGTACAACAGAACTCTGCGGTGTGTGTTCCCCACACACACACACACACACACACAGCACAACAAGGCCAGTGTTATGACGGTTCTCAACTTGAACGCCGGACGTGTTAGTATAATTAACTTTATTGTGTCGACGAGTTTGGCTTTCAAACTATTTTCTCTTAAAGGTACAGATTGTGAGATTTGGTGTCATGTGTTTAATTAATGTCCAATCCGATTTATAAATAAGAATTATAGTTTTATCACCCTGTTTTTATCTACCTGGGGAGCGCGTCTCCCACCGTGAGCCCGCCACGTTCCACCTCTTCATTTAATAAAACGCTTAGAAGCAACCGCCTCGGAGTTCAACCTCTGTTTTGCAACTCAGGATGAGGAAATGTGCATTTCCTGTTATCTGTCCAGCTGCTCTATTCACCAGCCCGTCAGGTCCAACACGACGGGTTCATCAGAGCATTTCCATGGGAAAAAAAAAGCATCTGGTGATGAGAGGTGATCAGAATAATCTGAACATCCAGTTTAGATGCATTGGCTGCTTTCTTCTCAGTACTTTATTCCATCCTTACAATAAAAATATTGAGCCGTGCTGCTTCAAGTGTTTCGTGTGCAGGAAACATACATAGAAATTGATATAGTGGATTTCGTATGTCACACCTCATGTTGCTCTAAAGGTCCCACGATTGTGGAAAGTGAGGTTTCAACAGCTTTTTGATTTATAAGAAGGTCACACTCATAAACCACAGAGCAGCCAATCACTATTAGAATGAATGAGATGGAAACAAAACAAGTAAAAATCACAAATCCTGTATATCTAGTTGGGGATATCATGACATGAGTTCTGCAGGTAATTTCTTTGTTGCAGCATTTTGGGTGCATTTCTTGCAACACAGATAGATTTGTGCTTTCATTCACTTTTCTTGGCAAATAACAGAATGTCATGAGTTGTCCAACTCCGATTCCGGATCGTTTCACGTCTCGCAGGTCAACACTTTAAAAGTTTGGAGGCCTTTTCGTGTTCTGAGAACGCTGCCCACCGTTAAAGTTCACAGAAAAAAATGTCCTTATCTGCATTGGGCCAGACATGACGTCTGAACTTCCTTGTTCAGACGTCAAGTTGTGGTCATTACCGACTGCAGCACAGCTTTTTGTTTTTATCACAAAAACCTCTGTTCTAGGTCGTTTTCATATTTCTGCCTGTGCAACTTCCTCTTTTCTATTAGAAGGCTCAGCTTCAATGTTTTTAACCACTATTGATGAGACCGTATGTAGCATCCACCTTTAGATTCATGAGAACAGCAGCAGCCGTCGTCAACTTTACATTTTCTGTTCTTAGCTGCTGCATCTGAGTCGACGCCTACCACATGATGCGTCATTATTTATTGAAACAGGAAACATTTCTCCATCGTTTGACACTGCTCATTATGAAATCCAATGGCTTCCCAGAAAAACTGGTCTCAGGAAGTGAACGTACGTGAGATAATACGTTAATGTAGGCAACCCTGCCTACGTCATTTTTTTTTTTAGGATTTTTAATTAAATTCATGAGCCGGAAGAGTCGAGCTCAGAGCTTTCATCCCAGCAGGGATGAGAAACTTGCGTTGCCTGTTTGTTTTTGGTTTCTTTAGGGCCTCATAAAACACCTGTGAGTAACCGATTGGGAGAGAATTCTCTGTGTGTGTGTGTGTGTGTGTGTGTGTGTGTGTGTGTGTTAAGTGGAAGAATCAGCCGTGCAGACACACACACACACATCTGGTGCGGCTGCATCGTACGGAGGCTGTTCCGTCAGCATTACTCACTCCTGCCTCCCCAGAGCACGTGGAGCCAGTCTGGCTGATTCACCGCTGACCTCCGGCAGACCCGGGGTCACGAGCCCAGGACCGGGGCCCGTGTCAGGCTGAGGTCCAACAGACAAACCCGCCGCTACCCGTGACCCGCCCCCGCTCATCCATATTCACGGGGAAAACAAGGCGACTCTTCCCGTAAAAGCATCGGAGCGTTTACCGTAACGCCGGCGGAGGAGGAGGAGGAGGAGGAGGAAGACGATCCCCCCGCCACGCTGCCAACCATCACACCTCGGCCTGTGTGCGCGCCAGAAAACAAAGACTCCGGGTTTTTGGGGCGCGGGAAGCGGAAGGATCGCAGCTTCACGGCCCTTTAAGGAAAACACGCACCCCGCGCAGAGCGTGTTGTGTTACGAGTTCAAGGGACTCTACGATGGGACCGGGGTTCATCTGAAGTGTGTTTGATGATCCAACAATGCTCTGACTCTTTAACTCCGAAGAGAAAACACGTCTGTCACTCAGGAATACGAGCAGAGACGAGGGCTCCTCCTCCTCTACGGCCTAATCTACATCCTCCCCTCCGCTCCCAGGCCCCAGCTGTCCAAATGCGAGAAATCCAGACAAATGTTTGCTCGGCTCAATCAAAAAACGCTCTCTGCGCTCTCCTCCCTCCGGTTACACCAGCGTTTCTAACAAACACCTCGTCGCTTCTGTTTTAGTTTCACGAGCTGTTTTTTTTTTCTTTTCTTTATGATGGTTTTCTGAGAGAAAAACCTCACACCATGACCTGACGCGAAATGAATGTTGCGTTCTAATTTTAAACTCCGACCACTTCCTTTTGGGTGTAGAGCGAACGCGTCCAAAAAAAACAAAAAAACAAAAAAAAGTGAACAGAAGTAAGAAAGGTTTGTTTCGGCACAATAATGTTGTCAAGCATGTTTTTGATAATAAATGCTTGAAAACAAGATTATTTCACTCATTTCCTACAAACGAGTGTTATTTACTTGAATTTCTAGATCCCTATCTGTGTCTAACACACACACACACACACACACACACACACACACACACACACACACACAGCGATTATATTTATGGTCTAATTACCCTGTGGTTCAATAAATTGCACAAGAAACCCTTCCAGATCGTGTTGTCAACAACATGGTGTGCTTGCTTCAGAAACAGCACATGAGAACATGTCCTTTAATGTCCGACCGGGGGCCTCGGCCAACACACACAACAGCATCCACGCAGGCCAAGAGAAAACAAACAAGAAGTAGAACAAAAAAAAAAAAACGACGTTTGTGGTGCGACCTGCGAGGCCTCTGTCTGCTCCCATTCCTGCAGCCATGTCGTATAAATAAAGCCCAATGACGGAGTGATGTTGGCTATGCTCATAAAGTCCCTTTCTGTTCCCCTCCACGTCCTCTAAAAGTAAATAACATGCCATTCTGATCTTAATGTGCTTTTATAGGCATATCTGTGCGATGAGCGTTCTAATGTGTGATTGCGGGGACTGCGTGGAACAGCTGCTTCCTCACTGGGGCCTGAGTGATCCTGTTTTATAGAGGAACATTTCAGCAGCCTGATGAGACGCTGCTCGATAGCAGGTGAGGTAGTGGGTGCTGGAGGAACATTTGAGGGGAGAGAACAGGCGCTGGACGTGGAAAGCTGCAGTCAGCCTCAGGAACAAATGAGCTTTTCTGGGAAGAGGTTGAAGGACGCAAATCTGGTTTCTGCTGTCAGTCATCAGCCAGCTGAGCGGCAGCCCAGAGCGTCTGCTGCTGCTAGCAATAGTAACAATGCTGCTGCTAACAATAGTAAGAATGCTGCTGCTAACAATAGTAAGAATGCTGCTGCTAGAACAATGCTGCTGCTAACAATAGTAACAATGCTGCTGCTAACAATAGTAGCAATGCTGTCGCTAACAATAACAATGCTGCTGCTAACAATAGTAAGAATGCTGCTGCTAACAATAGTAGCAATGCTGCCGCTAACAATAACAATGCTGCTGCTAACAATAGTAAGAATGCTGCTGCTAACAATAATAACAATGCTGCTGCTAACAATAATAACAATGCTGCTGCTAACAATAACAATGCTGCTGCTAACAATAGTAAGAATGCTGCTGCTAACAATAAGAATGCCGTTGCTAACAATAGTAACAATGCTGCTGCTAACAGTAACAATGCTGCTGCTAGCAATAGTAACAATGCTGCTGCTAACAATAGTAACAATGCTGCTGCTAACAATAGTAGCAATGCTGCCGCTAACAATAACAATGCTGCTGCTAACAATAGTAAGAATGCTGCTGCTAACAATAATAACAATGCTGCTGCTAACAATAGTAATGCTGCTGCTAACAATAGTAATGCTGCTGCTAACAATAACAATGCTGCTGCTAACAATAATAACAATGCTGCTGCTAACAATAGTAATGCTGCTGCTAACAATAGTAATGCTGCTGCTAACAATAACAATGCTGCTGCTAACAATAACAATGCTGCTGCTAACAATAGTAAGAATACTGCTGCTAACAATAACAATGCTGCTGCTAACAATAGTAAGAATGCTGCTGCTAACAATAACAATGCTGCTGCTAACAATAGTAACAATGCTGCTGCTAACAATAACAATGCTGCTGCTAACAATAGTAATGCTGCTGCTAACAATAGTAAGAATGCTGCTGCTAACAATAGTAATGCTGCTGCTAACAATGGTAAGAATGCTGCTGCTAACAATAACAATGCTGCTGCTAACAATAGTAAGAATGCAGCTGCTAACAATAACAATGCTGCTGCTGCTAACAATAAAAATGCTGCTGCTAACAATAGTAATGATGCTGCTGCTAAAAATATTAACAATGCTGCTGCTGCTACCGTAGTTATAATGCTGCCTCTAACAATGGTAATAATGCTGCTGCTGGTGCTAATAATAATAATGTTGCTGCTAAAAATGCTGCTGCTAATAATAATATTGCTGCTGCTGCTAACAATGCTGTTAATGCTACTGCCAATGATGCTGTTGCTGCTTGTGCTATTAATGCTGCTGCTGATGATGATAATGCTATTAATGCTGCTGCTGATGATGATAATGCTATTAATGCTGCTGCTATTAGTGCTGCTTCCAATAGTAGCAGTAGTAATAGTAGTAGTAGTAGTTATAATAATAATAATAATAATAATAATAATAAAGCAGAGAGAGATGTGGAGCAGAGAAAGTTCAAACTTCTTGGAGAAGCCTCCTCCACTTTCCGTGCTGCAGCTGCTCTCCACGTGGATCCTACAAATAATTAACAAAGCAGGCAGCGTCTCATTAAATATTCAGTTGTTGGTAAACTGACTAAATATCTATGCATATCCTGTTCATTGTGCCATAAAACAGTCTTGTTAAGTTTTACTGCTGTGGCAAGGCAAACCTCTTAATACCTGTAAATTATTCCTTATGTGTGCATGTGCATGTGTTTTTTCATCCTACCTGGCAGCCTGCGTGTTCTTTCCATTGCTCCCAGCTCCCGTTGAACGCCGCACGTCTCTGGAAACGACAAGAGGGACGACAGCTGCGGACAAATCATTGTCGAGAATGAGCCTCAAGTCTTCCATAATCAGAGCAATGAAAGAGCACAGGAGGGCAGTAAAGACGGATGGGTAGGATTAAACAAAAAAAAACGTGGGCATGAGCTGGAACATGTGATGGATGACAGCAGACGAGGAACACTCACACAGACCTGTGTGTGTTTTTAATCAAGAAGAACAGCCCGCTCAGATATTTTGACCACTTCCTTTCATTTTCACGCTTCAGAGGACAAATGACTTCACATGATGAGAAAAACCCTCTCGGATTCTCAGACTCCACGGAGATTTTTGTGTTGTAATGCACGATTCAGTCTATGTGATATATGAGGATTAGAGACCTTCCTCCTCTCCCATGCACACGTGCATCTTTAAAACTCTGATTTATTCCTCTTGTCTGTCTCGTATCAGCAACACGTGTTCAATCACTGTTCCGCCAACGCTGCTGATGACGAGCATCGTCGGTTACTAGAAGAAAGAGACTAAAAAGATAATTAGGTCGTGTATGGATCCTTGTTATCAGAGGCCTTTCCTGCAGCTTATCTGTTCTGTCCTCCTCTAAAGTCTAAATGTGTATTTCTGCGGTTTTAGGAGAAGCTGAGTCATGATCTGAGACGTGGATGCTGTGTTGGCGAGCGTTTCGCGTCTTTACACAGCGCAGCGTGCTGACTGTTTTACCTTTTATAGGTAGAATAAGTCGTTTACAGGTTGGATCTGCTCCTGTGGCGAACAGAAAGATTCAGATTTCTCTGCGGTTCTTGTCGAAACTGGAGAACTGTTACCGAAGAATATAGCCACTAACAAAAAGCCTGGACAGAGAATAAAGCTGATTTCCTAAATTATTAGGGACAATGTCAAAATAGTGTAATAATAGTGTAACAATTAAAACTTGGTACCAGATAGTTTAACTCTCTTAAAAAGTTTTTTAATGCTTTCAACTAGTTTAATATTCTAAGTGGATTAAATGTGAAGTTTCTTATCAAATAAAAAACAATAAGAGATTTTTGTTAAAAAATACAGTGTACTTTTAAATGACAAGACAACATGAAGACCAAATTACACACAACACACCTGATGAATCCTTATTAAAACTGTATTTTAAAAAGCTTTTCTACTTTTGGGGGCCTGGCTTTTTCGTATCATAAACTCCAAGGTTTCAACACGACCTCCTGAAACGACCCCTACGTCGCTAACGTGCTAGCGCAGCCTCCAGGCCTCGCTGGGGCCGCTTCCAGGGCCACGTCAGGATGTGCGCTCGCACTAAAAACCCATCAGCCGAACAAAAGAGCAAAGAGTTCAAGGAGAACAAAAATAATACGGCTTAGCTGTTGAAGAGATCTGTCCTGTTGCCATGGAAACAATAAATCCACTGCTAATATAAACAAGACGGCCCTAAAATGCTTTAATAAACGCTTCAACACACTCCGATTTTTTCGGTATTAAGCTGTATCCTGTTCGGCTTATTGTCGCCGCTGTGATGGGAGGGTGATGCGAAACAGTCCTCCAGGGACGAAACATATTTCATGCAGAAACACACACACACACACACACACACACACTTTTCCAAGAGCCCGAGGCCTCACCAGCTTCAGAGAGAAACCAGAAATAACAGGAAAGGTCGACGGCAACACCTCGAGGGCTTATCAGAGTGACCCCTGACCCCACACGGAGATGTTGTTTCATAACGCTCACACGACCTGCGAGGCACCAACTCAAAGCAGAGACTTTGCTATCTAATCTTCTGGGGGTGGGGGGGTGCATGCTGTCAGTATGGCTGGACGCTGTGATGGATCGCCCGCTTGTAGCAGAACATTAACCACACTCACTCCGAATCTAAATCTTGCCTTGTGACCACAAGAAAAGCACATTTGAAGCTATTTAAAACCAAAAGAATGTTTCTTAAATTACACGGTTCCCTCACTGAAACCCAGAGGACGTACGGCGAGTACCGGTGGGCTTTTAAAACGTGTGTTCTGGCAGCAAATGACTCGATATACTATTTGATGGAAAATGCAGGTGTTTGTCTGTGAGTCGCTTTGCTTTCCAGGAAAAGAACAGGACGTATGACTGACTGCGACATAGATGCACGTAAATCATGGAGGAAAGTCTGAATTGCATGTGATTCCCTTTCTAAAGTTATCCATAGCTGGTCTGCATTCACTACTCAAGGAAAAAGAAATCCCCCCCCCGCCTGTTCTCGCAGTAATTCCCCCTATCTGGATCACAGCCACACAGAAATATCTCATCTGTCTCTCAAAAAAAAAAAAATACATAAAAAGACAACTTAGCTGTGCCACAAATTAACAAATCATTATTTTCTAGTCCACAGCTCAGGCGAGAACGGTCCTAACTAGAAGCAGCTGTGTGTTTTCTATAATTTCCTATAAGCCACGCAGACACCGAGCGCCTTATCAGGCTCTGGTCTGGAACAGGAGACCCCCCCCCCCTCTCCTTCCAACCCCCCTGAAGAAGAAGCTGGAAAGCTTCCATCATGTGGAGGGAGAGACCGCTGGAGCCGGAGAGGAAGAGCTGCAGTAGCTGACGTGGAGCTACGTGTGCTCACACACACACACATGCACACACACACGCACAGAAGCCCGTGCAGCTGGAGACACTCGAGATGCCTGTCTGACAGCCAGCCAGTGAACCTCAAAGTGGAGCTCCGAGAAGTGGGAGACGGAGCGTGTTCCATTCCAACAATGAGCGGTAAACGCTTTGGAATGTACACGGACTGACAGATACATATAGAAGTGAGATGAAATATAAACACACACACACACACACACACACACAAACAGATACACATGCATGCAAATAACAACATCCAGTGATCTGCTTGTTATCAAGACACAAGAATTTTTTCCCCTGACACGAGCTGTCAAACATTCTTATGAGCTTTTGCAGGAAGTCGTCTGTCCTGGTCGGAGGATCTCTATCTATGGTATTGACCACATTGTTTTTCCCCGATAAGGCAAATCACACCGGATTGATTACTGGTGGAATGTACATGTTGCTGCGATAGCAGTTTGCTTGTGTTGGCTTTTTTTCACAAGCGAGGCTGCTCGCTCATATGAAGGACAGCCGTGTTTATTGGACGGCGTTCTGATCCTGAAGCGGGATCACATATCTATGGGATACTCCCTCCGTGTTTCCACTCTGGCTTTTTGTGTTTCATCTCTGAATTCACTGCAGACCGTTGCCTACCACAGAGGAGTAATGGAAAAAAATAAAAGTCATTACTATTGGTCTTGACAGCAAAAGTTTCCAAGTCCTGGTCCTGGTGAGTAGATACATGGAAAACTCATTGTGCCCTCAAAACCTCAGCTGGGTCCCGATCGCTCTTGCACGCTTTTTTTCTCCCAATTATGTGACCGAGATGAGGTCATCATTACTTAATCTGCCCCGAGTCTAAGGCCAACAGCCTAAAAAATGTTCCCTCGGCGTTGTCCATACTGTGCTCAAGTGAAACACATCAAGTCAGATATGTTGGGAATGTGATTGGTCTGGGTCACCGAGGGGCTATTTGTAAGATCCAGGGAGGGGGACATTCCTTCGTTCCTGCAGACCTTCCACATTCATTACATAATCCAGCAGGATGCAGACTCACCATATTGTGGATCTGCCATCTGCACGTAGGAGAAAAAGAAATAATGGCACTAGTAATGTAAAGTGTGGAAACTGAAGATATTCAGAAACTCCCCCTGTGAGGCGCTTCACAACTGCAACATGTTTGTGAAACTGGTTTATATGTGTGCTGGGGATGTCACTTTCTTTTTAAGTGAACTGATATGGAGATTTACCTTTGCAGCTGGTCTGTGCTTAAAAGCATAAGATGAGGAGGTTGCATGTGTAGTTACGTCACAAGGACCATACCATGCACTGGTTGTCAGCTGTAGACTGACATCTAGTGGCCAATGGGAATAACTGCATTCACCATGTTCCCACGGGTATGCAGTTACATTACTGTTCAGAGCAGCACAACCATGCCAGCTTAAACCGATATAGAGTCCGGTTGGCTTTTCCCTTCTTTTTTTTTTGGTGTAAAGTGCATACACACAGACAGGTGTAGACAGAACAAATGACAATACATTACTAAACACATCCCTATTTAAAAGGCATGCAAGCAAAGAGTCACACAAATAAATAGAAATAAATATGAACAGGAGCAGAACAGGAGCCAGAAACAATGAGGAAAAATATTGGATAAAAAAATAATATAATATGCATGGGTGTCTTTAAAATATCAGGAATTCAAAACAAATAAATGTTATTGAATTATGAATTTACTACTACTACTACTACTACTAATAATAATAATAATAATAATAATAATAATAATAAATTACTGAGGAAATGGAAAAAAACAAACAAGACAAATAGAAAATAATAAAATAAAAAGTGGAAATGTATTTCTAAGTTAGGCAGCTGATGATGTGGAATGTTAAACGACATCCTTGCCATTTCTTGGATAATTCACTACACTAAATTCCCTTAAAAGCGGCGACTACAACCGCTCCGGAACCAATGGTTCCTAACGCTGTCGGATTCATTTGAAGGTCGCACCGCCGCGTGTGACACCAGTAGTTGTCCGTCACGAGGAGCGGTAGCTGCTGCACGTTCTGTTGCTGTGTGTAAGCTGCGTTGTGAACACGTTTTTATGGACGGTTCGGCGCAGAAAGACACAGCAGATAACGGGCCTTCAGTTATCGACCGGTACTACACGCGCTGGTACAGACCCGGTAAAAAACTGTATTTATCTCCTGTTAGCCGCTGTTAGCTGCTAGGTGGCTAACCACAGCTAGCATGCCACAGTCACACTTTTACAACTTAAACCAGGACAAGGGATTTAAGGTTGAATTTTGTTTTGTGTTTAGATATGAAGGGGAAACCGTGTGAGGACCACTGTATTCTGCAGCATTCCAACAGGTGAGTTCTGCCTGAACACAACAATTAATGCAAATTACAAATACAATTATAAATTATGTCATTATACACAGTGACATCTGTCATCCAGTCAGCAGTGCTGTATTAGTTCTATTTTCTTATTTACATCTCTTCATGTATTGAAATTGCATAAATTTAAAACTATGAATATATATTTGCATTTTTTTTTTCAACGTTATAGATGCAGGAACTTGATGATAATGTAATATTGATACATATGTACATATATTACTTACAGAAACACATTGTCCTTGAAATAGCACACTTGATGTGATAGTGGGTTTTATACCGTTATATTGAATAAACCTCACACCACAAGAGTAATATGCTCTACACAAATATTACAGTAGAATTGGTTTAATATTTATTTTAGTTACTGAGTGTATTTATTTGTTTTTATTTGTGAGCTATATCTCATACGACTATGATCACATTGATTTTTTGTTTTTCCTTCACTCAATATAAGTGAGTAACTCCTATTCTAAATTTGATGATTCTCTTCTGCAGGATTTGTGTCATCACCCTGGCAGAGACTCACCCGGTCCTCCAGGACGGCAGAGCGATCAAACACATCAACTACCAGATCAGTACTGGATGCAGTCGGCTCAACAACAAAGTGTCTGGGAAGGCCAAGCGGGTAATTTCATGTAAATTCTCATTGCTGTGCATTAAATTGGTCATCTCTGCCTCTAGTCACGACCCCCTTTTTTTTTTCCCCTTCCACTTGCAGGGGGGTCAGTTCCTTACTGATTTCGCACCTCTGTGTAGGATAACATGCACAGATGAAACTGAGTACACGATATACAGGTGAGGCCAGCACCTGTTTTTCATAAGCATGCATATTGTGTTCCTGATTCCTGTTAAATTAGCATTCAGTTTCTCAATATCTGTCATCTTTTTTTTTTTTTAAGTTGCATCAGGGGTCGTCTTCTGGAGGTCAATGAAAATATTTTAGAAAGACCTGCTCTTCTGCTAGAAAAGGTAATTAACTTTCTTTTTCATCGGCTTTATCATATGTGCAGTTAGGTCCAAAATTCTGAAAACACATTTCCCATTCATACTGTATGTGTGTGTGTGTTCATTCTTCCTCTAAAGATCAGATGATGTAAAATGTTTGTACATCTGTTTGTGCAGCCTGCATACTAATCAGATGTCTTTCAAGACGTTAGAACATTTATTCTACATGTACAGTATATTCATTACACTCATTTTCCCCGCTGTGATTTGATGTAGCTGCCATTTAGGCATAAAATAAAATGACATTGATCAATAGTTTTGGCTGGAAATTGTGATAAAATTTGAAGAATTATAAATAAAAAGGATGACATATTCTAATGGTTGTTTGTCACATGTGGACAGCCATCTACGGAGGGATACATCGCTGTCATTCTGCCGAAGTTCGAGGAGAGCAAGAGCATAACGGAGAACCTGCTGAGCCGGGAGGATTTCGAGAGCGTCGTCTCGAAGCGAGGCGGCGCTCAGACACAAGCGTCCTGACAGAGCCCCGCGTCCCCACCTGAGTCCAGTAAGAACTGTTCTGGGAAATGTTTCTCTTTCCACCACTCGCACCAGGTTGGGAGAGGAGTGGGAGCACTATCCTGGAGCGTGACGTTCACACAGGGTCACTCCCACGGGACTGATGTATATAAGAAGCATTGCACTGTGCCTTTAGCTTATTATACATTGAGGACATTTTCAGGAAGTACTCCGCTTCCAGTTGCTTTATTTATTATTGTTTAGTTTTTCTCATTTGAAAATAAAAAAATAGAGAGCATGATGTGATTTATATTGTTAAAAAATCCCAAATAATCTTTAGTTACAATTATTTTTGTAGAATCACAATAAAATACAACAGTGATTTAAGAAAAAATATTGTTTATTTTGTTTTTTATGTCACTTGTATTAACCTTTCAATTGCCAAAAGAATAGATGGTCCAAAACTAGATCTATGATTTCTTCACATCTGTAGAACCACTACAATACCCAGCATCCATAGCTGCTCTCAAATAGTACAAAGCATCTCTAAAGCTTAATGTATGTTATTCATTTCAGATCAGTCACACCCTCACCTAGTACCAAAGTCATTACATCAGGATACATTAAGAATGTATGTTTATATTTATATATATATATATATTTCTATGCTTCAAGTACCGTATTATACATACCATTTATTACAAATCTGCTTCACAAGGATAGTCTTCATAACAAGTACACTTCAAGGCTCTATTTGACACAGGCCAACTTAGGTTAAACTTTCATTTTTTTGTGAGGAAAAAAAAAAAGTGTTAACAGTAAACCAAATATGATTTGACAACACTTTCCGAAAGCATCTTAGCGTGAAGATTTATTTTAAAGGTCCCATATGTGATATTTCAATTTGCTTTTTGATTATAAGAAGGTCTCGCTGTTCTATAAATACTGTCCCACAATGAAATGCAAACAAACCCTATTCAGGAGCTGTGCCTTAAAACCTAAGACATTGTGATGTCTCCTGCTTAAAACTACAAGAGTATCTTGTATGGTGATATTAAAACTTCAAATAAAACCATGATATGGGACCTCTAATCCTCCAGTGATGAGCTTTATACTTTTGATTATAAGCAAGCAGAAGGTGACCAAGTCCTCAAAAGAACTTTGATATTTGGCATGAAATTGACATTTTTTTTACCTTTAGTTACTAACACCACATGGGGAACACCTCATAGAAAATATGATGGAAATTAAGACGCTGATCTTTTTAAATACTTATCCATGTGAGACTACGATGCCAGTGATTAAGGACTCCATGTACCACTATGGCTAACGTTACGTAACGAGTGTTAACACTACAGCCGACCAAAGGAGACTCCAACACAAGGGTTCGGTGATGACGGCTTCATGCACGCTGGGGTTTTCAGCCATGTCACTGTGGGTTGTTTTTCTGTCTCTGTCATTTGGCTAAGATGAGCGACACAGTCACAGCACGCCACGAAGCAGACAGGCTCGATACACAAGAGGCACGCGGTGAAGACAGATGTATGGCTGAGGTGAGCAGCAAGAGGAGGGTTTTTTTTTTTTTTTTTAAACCGTATTACCAGTTTATCTACTCAACCAAGGCCCCTCTTTAGTGATGGCTGATTGTCTCCATCTTGTGGATCGTGGTGGGACTGGTGCTTCAGCTAACAAGCTCTACCCTGGGGTTAAACTGCCCCTGGGCACAGACTGGAGCTGCTTTTTTTTCTTTTAATTTTACCATTGTAAACCTTTACAATGAATCACTGAGACGGCGAATGCGAACTGTGACTGACCCAAGGCCGCGGCTCTGGCCCGCTCTAACGGTGGTGGTGCATGAGGATGAGGGGACGAACCCTGGATCACACGCTCTCCAGAAAGGTGAGGTTGGCTATGTGCTTCTCCGAGGGAGAATAGTGGACAGAGGGTGGAGGGGTGCAGGGGGCCGGGTGAGTGTTTCCTGGATTATTTGCTCTCCAGGAGGTTGAGACCAGTCATGTGCTGCTCTAAGGATTTGACACCGAAGCCGTTGCTGCTCTTCCCGTTGAGGGCTCCCTCCTCTTTGAGCGGGGTGGACGCGTCCTGCCGCTCCCTCCAGTCCTGAGGGGAACCCAGGCTGCTCCGCTCTGACTTGTACTGCAGTTGATGTTAGTAGAAATATAATATAAGATACAAGACATGCATGTATTAACTTTAAGCTACTTAATAAATCACAAACTTGCTATAGTTTGTATTTTTTAAGTTAGCAAAAGATCATTTGATTATGTTAAAAGCGATTCTAGTGATTTATCACTTGACTACAGAGTGGTTTTCGGTCTTGCAGCTTTATTGCTGTTTTTTGTGCTGCAGCAGGCTACCCAAAGTACACTTCCTTCCTGGCTCCAAAACCGCGGCCAGTTAAGATTAACACTTAGTTAAATCTATCTGCAGGTGAAGTGTGTTGCATTTAGCAGCTAAAGACCAAGATATCTCCCCTAAATCTTCGCATCTTTCTATAAAACAAACCTTAGGAAAGAGTGAGCTTCTTCATATTCCTGTGTTATTAGGCTTGATCTAAATTTCCGATCATTTACAAAAATAGTATTGTTTTTGATGCATTCAGTTTAATGTTAAATAAAACTGCAAAACTGAGAATGACGTGTATAAACCTAGTTCCACTTCCTCCATGAGTGTCTGCACGCTCCTGTGGTCACGGTCGCTGTGGCTAAATATCCGTGGTTGTGTGTGTGTGTGTGTGTGTGTGTGTGTGTGTGTGTGTGTGTGTGTGGCGGTGCCTGCTTTTTGTATTACAGTAACTAAAGTAGGACTAGGAACACTGGTCCTCTCTGTAGCTGTTTGTATTATAAAAAAAAGTATCAGCACAATTTTCCTCTCCATCTACTGGATGTTAAGGTCACTGCTAAAAAGTTGCCTATCAGTGATAATATGCATTTGAATACATTAAAATTCCTTTTTCCCCCCATGCATTTTTATCAGATATGATAAAAGCAGAGCACCAGTTGTGTGCCGTCACCTTTCTGCTGAGCTTGTTACAGTAGGGGAGAAGGGAGCGGACCACAGTCAGGATGCCCCTGGTTTTCTGAATGGAGGAGTCCACCTGGAGAAAAAGGAGAACGCTAGTTTACACACAGCGTGGACACACAAACACACACACACACGTCTTCACAGCTTCTATTTACACCAGACACGCCGTCCCGTTTAATAATCAGCGACGTAGTGAACATCAGGATGGAGCCTTTACATATCAAAGAGCTGCTCATTAATCACAGGACCAGCTATTCTTCATTTAATTCCAACCTTTTCCTTTATTACAAGGTGACCTGAGGCGTCTCATACCTGCACAAGATGCTCATTAATCTCGCGCCTGCTGGCCGATAATGACACTGGCAGATCACTCAAAGATTACGTCGTCGCCAGTAATGAAGTAACACGACTCCACGGTGTTCAAAGACAGTCAGGAAGTTGTCGTGTACACTTCAGAGATACTTAAGTATTTCCCTTTGATGCTACTTTATACTTCCACTGCATTCTAAGGAGAAATAATGTACTTTCTAATCCTAGTTTAGTTGACAGCCTCCGTTACTTATATACTCAGTGTTGTGGAGTGAAAAGTAATTGTCGTGTGAGTCGTCTCTTAGTGTTTCTGGTGTAGTGTGTGAAGATATCATCATCATCAAAAAAAAAAAGTATTTCAGAAACTAGGAATTCTTCATCATCGTTTATTACCAAATTGTAATCCTCTGTTCATGGTACCATCCTCAAACCATGCCAAAGCCAAAAGCTTTTTAGGTATTTTTCTAACAGACTGGCAAAAAACATCTGCTAAAACATAACTTCCTTAGTGAAGGTATTGAACAGACTTAAATATGTTATCTATATATAATCATTTAAATTATTTTTATTTGCTATATACTTTCACATATATGATGCTGTACTATTAATCTGCTCTTCTCTAATCTACATTAAAACATCTCATATGTATTTAGTGATTAAAACATACTCCTATAACAGTCTGCATAAAGAGTACGTCTTTCTGATAATACTTCTGTACTTGTTGAACATGGTGACTTCAGGACTTCTTTAACAGCAGCGAGGACGCGAGTATTCGGTCCACAGCTGGTAGTGTGGGTACCTTCTGGAAGGTGGCAGTCTTGCCCTGCACAGGAGTCTTGGCCGCCATCTGCAGCTGCTGGCACAACGCCACCAGCTTCTCCGTCTCTGTCGTCACCGCTGACTTCTCCTCATCAAGCAGCTGGAACACAGATAGAGACGGAGTGGCGTGACTGTCGCGATGGCGTCTGATACCCACAGACTCTGATAGAGCGACTGGACGGAATTTAGCGTCATGTGTTCCATCAGCAGCATCAAGGTCAGGATCTACTGCTCTAGTCTGTTACCACGCTGAGTTAATCCTTGAACACACGCTGTTTTACTCAGGGTAGCAAAATGGTACACATGAGTACATAAAAAACAAAAATTCTAAATGATATAAATTAGTTTGCATAAATAGCGTTATGATTTTAAATGAGGGCAACCCAGGTGTGTGTAAAGTGCCAAAGGAGAGAGACTGAATTAGCAGCGGTTTGGTTGATGTAATTAATCAGAAAGCATGAGGCAGGTTGAAGAGCAGGGCCTCCTGATTACCCATTAGTCCTGGGTGTTCACCGTCAAACACCCCCCACATATACAGATGTGCACAAACACACACACAGAAACAGCGGAGACAAATGAAGCCATTAATGGCTGTCAAAAAAAAAAAGTTTTAACTTTGGGGGGGGGTCTGGCCAAAAAGTTGGTGGAGGGCAAGAGGAAGTGAAGGCTGCGTTTTGTTTGTGGGTTGTGAGCTCAGGGCGGGGGGGGGGACGCTGGGAGTGTGCGACAGCCTTAATTTCCTGCCCTGGCTGTGTGATTTATACGGTGGACCTGGCAGCGCGGCGGGGTGGGCGGAATGGGTCCGTACGTGTGTGAGAGGCGTGTCACGAGTGGAAGGCACAGGTGCCGGCGTGTGTGTGCATGCATACTGAGCTGGGTATAAGCCCACCGCTGTGCAAAAGAGACTTTTTTTCTTTTCTTTTCTCTGTGGCTTAATTTCGTCCATGAATTCCTGTCAGCAAAGTCTTATCAAACTCCAACAGAGAAGGACAACCACGCTGTATAGAAAATACCCAGACTTGTTTTTAACATTCCTTTGTATTCTTTTTAATGCTATTTTATAGATAAAGAAGCATATCTGTTCCTTTTGTTTGCATACGTTTTAATATATTTCCACTTTTAAAGTGCTTAATGTGCAGAACAGAAAAAAAAGTATTTCTGTGAATGAGTAAATACCTGAGTGGAAAAAGTGTGGAGAGATGAGCACAGCTGGAGCCCCTCTTCAGAAAGGACCTTAAGACAAGAAAAGACCAAATTAAATTACACAAATATGAGGGAGGGAGGTTAAAAAAAAAAAGTCAAATTCTTTTTATCTTCCACCAGGAAGTAAAATATTATGAGCTTTAACTTTTCCACAGCTCTTCTTATCAGTTCTCTCTCCCGTCTCTTTCCCTTCTTGTTGCTCCTTCTCCCTTATCTCCTTCACGCACCCCCAAACGGAATAAAACCTGCCTGACATTCCGAGCTCCGCTTCTACAAATTACTGCGCGTTGCTGCTATTGATTCCTATTCAGAAGGATACACCCGTGTGTGTGTGTGTGTGTGTGTGTGTTATCAACCCATGTGGCCGGCGACATATAGCTCTGTATTAACCATCGAATCAATGAATCCTGGCCACGAGTGCAGTACTTGTTTGAGGTAATTGTATTTTACTTTAAGTGCTCCCATTAAACGCTGCAGCTACAACAGTAATGTGATGCTTCATTATTAATAATAAAATGATGCCTCATACTATTACATCAGTAGGAGGGACTGACCTTAACTACATGTACTGATAATACCCACCTTTTTTATTTGAGATTTACTATTCATGTAGGATTTTTCTTGTAATATAATAATTTGACATTGCTTTATTGGCACTTTTATTTAAGTAAAAGATCCAACTTCTTCCTCCAACGAGAAAAGAGGCCCATTGATCAACCCGGTGTGATGAAACGACGGAGGCGTTTGTGTACAACTTTGATAAAAACTTAACCAAAAATGGGGGGAAAAAGTGTGAGGGGTGAAAGATTATCAGATGTGGACGCACATACCTCAGCTTGATGAAAAAGATCTAGTGTTGTTTTCAGCAGACCCTCCCCTCTGACGAATCGATATGGGGGAAAACACATAAAAATGTGGTTGAGGAAGATAGATGAGGCCGAAACACATTCACAGGAATTAGACGAGTTGCAGGGATTTGATTATTAGGAGTCACAGCCGACTGTCAAACTCTGCTTGGGGGGTCAGGCGTGGGCTACCTGGTGAACAGGAACATGTTGTAGGCCATGCTGGCCAGGCTCTGGCTCTGGCGGACGATGTCGTGCTCCTGCTCCTCCCACTTCTCCACCTCCGTGTCCACGTCCGACGACAGCAGGCGCAGCTCCAGGCCCAGTTTGGCCATGCTGGTCTGCTCCTGCACACACACACACACACACACACACACACAGGAATTAGTTATACGCAGGGATGTTGGATGCTGCTGCATGATAGCAAACAAGGCTGTTTTCATTTGTTAACACGCTCACGAGTTCTATAATCAGCATAATCCCGGCTTCCTGCGGCAGTACGGCGTGTGTGGGAAAACTGCCGGGTCGGCAAAAAAAAAAAAAAAAAAAAAAGCTGCGGTGTATTACCATACACGCACCATCAATTCTTCCAAGTGAGTGACACAAATTTTCCCAGAGACGAATACACTGCTGTCAAAACACGGTACGAGACGTGACGTGATTTATGGCGCTGAAAGCCGGATGAGCTTGGTGTGTGTGTGTGTGTGTGTGTGTGTGTGTGTGTGTGTGTGTGTGTTACCTCTGCGTCCAGTTTGACGGCCTTGGCGGTCTTTAAGTTGGCCGAGTGTTTCTGTCGGATAAAAGATTTGGATTAATTATATTTAGATGTTTTCATTTTATGACACTGTATATTTCTCTGTACTTATTTGATTGTCACTTTTCAAAACTTTTACCTATATCACGAGTTTATACATTACACCCGTTGTTAAAGGTTAGTTTCCAAACTTCGTGGCCTGTGGCCCCTTTGCAGGAATCCATAATGTTATTTCTGCTCGTCATGTATCAGACGTCAAATTGTTTCAACCTGTTCAAGGCCCGAAGAGGTAAAACTTTTCAATATTTCCCCCCCAAAAATGTAAAGATTTTGGAAAAAATAAATTGAATTTTATGAAGCAGAACCATCCAAAGTTATAAATCAATTTGAAGCAGTTCCACACCTCACTAGCTGGGCTGGTGAGAATAAAAGATGCCTATATATTAACTTTAAAATATATTAAATACATCAGTTACAACCAGTTTTTCTGCTAACTTTTACTTATAAAGGCATTTTCCTATATATCTGGTATTGACTTTTAAATCTAAAGTATCTGAGTACTTTTACTCTCACCATGAAGTATAGTATGATACTCACCCCGGGTCTGGGAAGTGACAAATAAGGTCTTTTGTCCCCTAGAAATAGAGAGTTATTGTGATTATTTCAACATAAGGCCACAAGCATCAAAAATTCGCGTGTCCTGTGTTTTAATAAGTGACTTATGCTCTTTAAATGACTGTATACATATCCAGTGTTTCTCACAGTTACTCCACAATTAATCACTGTCCAGCTTTGTCATATTTTATCTTTCATCTTTAACACAAACAGCCCGGTTTGTTCCATTCCGCAACAGAAACGATAACGTTAATTGGGGGCAGGTTATAAGGAAAACAATAAAGCAGATCGCTCCTCAGGTTTTTCAAAGCAGCATTATGGCTTTTGGAGAACACACTAGATCATTGTATAGCATTTATGTAACACTGTGACCTTCTTATAGTAAGAAACAATTAAAATCTCACTTTTTACAATATGGGACTAAACAAACTAACTATGAGGCTTATATGAACCTGTCTAGAGGAATAAAACCAGGGGAAAGCTTAATCAATTTTTATGCTTGTGTACTTGCTGTGGAGAGTTGCACAACAATGAATAAAAGGAGTGGAGAGAAGGAGTGAACGCATTGTTTTTTTATTGGCATTGACGTTACTCCTTTTATGAAACTTCACCCACAGACTTTGATGATTTCATTTTAAAAGACGTGTCCACGCTGTGCCTCAACTTTCACTGTGATAAAGACTGTTCAAGGCCAAGTGATTCACCAGAAAAGCACATTTCACATCTCCTCCTCCTTTCTTTCTGAAAGACTCCTATGTTCCTATCTGTACTTCTAGTCCCCGAGCAGCGGCACACGCGCGACAGAAACGCACCTCGCCTGCCTTCAAACACGTCGTTGATCTCTCTGAGCAGCAGGGCCATGTCGCACAGCTGCGACTCCCAGGCCTCGCAGAACACCTCCAGGTTCTCCTTGGCGATCTTACTGGACGGGTGGAGGGCGAGAGTCTGGGCTGCAGAGATGATCTGAGCACGGGCGGGAGAAAGGGAAAATTCAGTTAGCAGGCAGAGATATGTACATGGATAAAATGCTTATTTATGTTTAGGAACAGGACCATGTTCAATTTAATCTGATGGTAAATCTAAGTGTTTATTTTAGATTTATATTTAGAGTTGGAATGCAGAATACACCATTGCTATCCCTATAACATTGAGTACATATGTAATTCACATCTAAACAACAACCACAGCTAATTTACTACTAATATGATTTATCATCATTAAGTTTGTTGTAAAATTTGCAACCAATATAATAATATAATAGTATAAATGCTAATTACGTCCACTTACTTGCACACAAAAAAATTATATAACACCCAGACTTTACTTAAAATATTAAAAAAAAAACTTTGTATGATATGGAACATTTAAAGATTTTTTTTTAAGTTCTTTTACAAAAAGAATTGGAGATTAATGAAAAATTTAAATGCATTTAATGTGCAATATTTTTGATTTGGAAATAGAGCAAACCATAATATTGGATTTGATTTGTACAAGGGGGGAAACTCCCTGAGAGCATAAAGTCATAGAGATATGCTCAATAAGAACACATCACTACCGAAAGTTGAAAAAAAAAAACATGAAAAGCTATAATAGGTTAAAAAAGAATGCAAGCAAAAGCAACAATATAAATACAAAAAATACCATGAGAAAGAAAAAATAAAATAAAATGTTTCTATTAGGCTCACTAGAAATAAGATTTCAGATATTTCACAAATACATTTTAAAAACAATCACACATGCAGAAAACACACACACACACACACACACACACACACATTTCTTACAGTGTAGTAGTTAATAGCCAATTACCCTGGGCCGCCCCTCTAATACTCCGAGCAGACAGAGACATATCACCCCTCTCCTGTAGCGTTATCGATTGGCCGACCTTTGACCCCAGGAGCCGAGCCATTACTGCAGAGTCACGCGGGGCCTGACATCGGTGCCTGAGGCTGGGAACATTCTACATGGCTGGATAATTACTGGCGTGGACGCTTTCCAAGAGCAAACATAATTAGATGTGGGATAGGGGGACTGGCTGGACGGCGTGTGCTCGCCTTTCTCCAACGGCAGGTGGAGGGGATGTGAGCGGATTTGTCTGTTTTCCCCTCCCTGCTGTGTCGGTTTGACTTAACTGACATAGACTAAAATATATTGAACGGCAGGAAATGAGCCTCAGCTTTAATCAACCTGTTGTAAACTTTCTAGATTGCTCCTGTCTCCCCGGTTTGCTGGCGTTTACCGATCGACGGCGCTTATAGTGATAAGAACCTAGAAAAAACGACGCGTTCAGAATGATTATTACCTGTGGACCAATAACGTGGAAGGTCTCCTCGGCGTGAACGCAGGTGATCTCCAGCGGCTCCGTCCCCGACACGTGACACAGCAGCCGACACGTCTGGAGTCAGAGACGCGAGAAGAACTGTTAGAACTTAAGTGTGCCTTGGTTTAGGAAATATTATTTATTTTAATCTGGAAATGCTTACATACAAAAAAAATGATGAATAATGAAGGAGTTTCAATTAACCACTGAGTCCCATTTAAACGCTGTTTGCAGTTGGTTCCAAATAAATGAGTGTAATTATAAAAAAAAGAAATCAGGAGCAACACTATTGTATTCTTACTTTGAAAAAAAAAGTAAATTATAAGTCATACTTGTTTAAAAAACAAATTTGAATTATTTTTCCAGGTTTTACTGAGCAAGAATTATTCGCCTGTCCCAAATTGTTGCCTGGTCTCAAATAAAACACCTGATCTGTTAAATGTTAGAAATAAAAGACCCAGCTATTATTTGGTACTTGATGGTATTACTAACATTCAAAGCCAAATGATGTTTTGTTCTTTTGTAAGAGCAGATAATTGAATATACATCTTTTCTTTATTAATGATAATCAATCATTAGAAAAACTACATTTATTCTCCCATGAATATTTCTACTTTAGTTTTCAGGTTATACAACTACCGGCAGAGACATGTTTCCATGTTGAAAACTCAGTAACTGTAAGAGTTTCCTCGCATAAGAAAGGGATTATGCAGCTTGTGGCGCAGCGAGGAGTTCAAATTAAAACTCACGACAAGCGACATTTTTCACCTGAGAAATTAGCTTGAAAAACTAACCTGGCATTAAAAACAAAAAAACGTCACCTTCTCCCCTGTTCTCCCTCCCCACCCACCTCCACAAGCTGCTCCTTCTGCTCCGTGAGCTTGCGTGAATACTCGGCCACGGCCTCCAGGTTCCCCTCGGCGCCCGCGGCCTTCAGAGCCCGCAAAGGCAGCTGCTCCCCGTGGACCTTCAGCAGGTCTGACGCGCGGCCCACCGCCACCTTATGCAGCTGAGGAGTGGAGGGGGGAGGAGGAGGGGGGAGTCAGAGATTGCATTATGCAGTAAGCAGAGGAGCGAGGTAATGGAGGGTGGAGGAGACACACGGCGAGGAGCAAGTTGACATTCGCTGCTAACGAGAAGTGACATTACGGTGACACGGCTGAGTCGGCCGAGCGTTATGGGCGGTGGTTAAAAAAAAAAAGAGGAAAGAAAAGGAAAAACCAGAAGCGAGCACATTTATTTGAGTCTCGAGGGGCTCGGCAGGCCTCACCTCACGTCTGAGGTCGTTGACACTCTGGCATGTCTTCAGGATGGACACCTCCATGTCCTCCGTGGCCTCTTTGGCGTGAACAGACTGCTGCTCCAGAGAGACAGAAACGGGGAGAATAAAATATCAGATTATATATTATATATAATATATGATTTTTTTTCCCAATCACACAAATCAAACAGATTCTACTTTACATATTGCATAACCCCTTCAGTCTAAACAGAATCCAAACATATTTGCACATTCTCTTTTTTTCCCCCGTAGCTTGCTCTGCAGTGTTCATGTCTTTTCAGCTTCCCTGGATGACCTTCACTTGCCAAAGCTAGATGAGGATTTACTGTACAATTATGTTACTGTGCGTAGCAGCCTCGCTCTCGCTTTTTCTTTCTGTACTCACCAAACCGATGAAAGTTTACTGCGAGAAACCGCAACACAATAACTTCAGTTTCACGTCCACTAGTTGTAAAGGCCAAGGGAACTCTGCTGAATGGCAGGAAGGCGAGGAACGCAATGCGAGGGTTTCTCACTAGTGTTTATTCATTGTGGGTTATTATCCTCTGTTGTTCCGAGAGGATAATGTGTGAATAGAAAGTGAGTGGGCGTAGGGAATGACGAGTGTATAACGAGCATGGATTTGTCTGTGGGAGTTTCTTTTTTTGTTAGAGAAACTTTTTATTATTCCCCTTAACGGCGGCGTATGTGTTTATGAAGGATCTCGCGGCGAGCGTGCCAACGTACCGCCTCGATCCAGGCGTGCACCAGCTGCTGGGAGTCCTGCCGCGCCAGCTGGCACAGGCCGAGGATGGCCTGCCGCTGCTCGTGGCTGGTGTAGGCCGAGTCGGTGAAGTCCTCCGTCCGCTCCACCAGCGCCTCCAGCTGGCCGCCCACGCTCTGGGGCGACAGCGAGTACAGGTTCTCCCTCAGGCACTCCACGCTCAGCTGGAGGAGGAGGAGGAGGGTGAGACTGAAGCAGCAACACCGCCGCAGTGTGGCAAATGCAGCGGTCGACTTTTACAGAGCAATTTCAACATCTCCTGATAATTATGTGTTTAACCTCATCAGAAAATAACAAGGACTGCATGAATTTGGATGTAGCCTTCAGACTCATAATACATTCTGGAAAAAAGCTAAGGAATTTTTACCCTCCTGTTTTTATCATTCTCCTAGTGTGTTCTAAGATGATAGGTTAACATTTAGTTAAAGGTCACACTGTGATTGGAATCGTGTTTAGATTATTAGAAGATCTGGGTGCTACGTAAGTACTGTTTGAAATCAAGTCAAGTCGGCTTTATTGTCAGTTTTCTGTACATGGACTGAAGAATTTGAAATTTCTTGCTCTTCCCATGCAGACATACTTATGATATAGACAAGACATAGACAATCGGACATATAGATATTAAAGTGCAATGACTAGACAACGGTAGATGTATATAAGAATATAAATTAAACAGACTTAAATCAGTTGTGCATGATGATTTAACCTACAAGAGAATCATCACTTTACATCACAGGCTAACAAAAACTACAACTCGAGGCCTTTTACGCGTATATTCCCCCACGTCCTCCCGACTCCTACCTTGAAGTCCTTGATGCCGTTGTGGATGCTGGCAGGAAGGATCTTGGTCTCCGCGCAGCTCCGCGCCTCGGTGACTATCTCGATGACCTGCTCCAGGGCGCAGCGCATGCGGTGGAACACGGCGTCTTTGTTGATCCGCGCCGACTCGCAGTCCGGGTGCCTCAGGCAGGTCTGTGGAAGATATTCGATGTGAAACGTCGGACCCCCGTGAACATCCTCGCTCCCCATCCCTGTTTTTATTTTTATTCCTCTTCATCGCGATTTCACGGCTTTCTGATATTCTGATAACTGACGGCGGCGTGTGAGAAAACCTTTAAATCACAATCGCACATCCTTCAGAAAAACCTTAAATGATTTTGGACGTTTTACCTTGGAGGCTGTGAGGAGCATCATGGTACATTTCTCCAGGACTGCTCTGGCTGCTGCCATGCAGGCCTTTTTCTTCTCATCCTTCAAATCCTACACACACACACACATAGATGGTAAGGGTGGCTTTATTCCAGCTGCAACTCCTCAGAACTCCTGGGGTGTCCGAAGGGAAGGAAACATCAAAAGTATGCAGCAAATCTCTTTCATGCTGCTATGACGGAACACACACACACACACACACACACACACACACACACACACACGGAGCTTCCTTTATTCATTGTTAGCTAATCAACAGAGATGCTATTGAAATCGGAAATGAACTCCTTCCTGTGTGACCTGATTGGTTCCCTCCCCCAGAAATAGACAGCTGGAATTAGACTCAGGATTTGGGGAAACGGCAGCTGAATCTACTCCTCTCCTCCCGTGTGCTCCGCCGTACATCACAAAGACAAAGTCATTATCTGTCATTTTTTTTCTCTCCCGGTTTCAATAGATGAAGATGGTAGATTTTCTAAAGGGGGCCGCGTGCTCGTGAATGCGTATGCATCGCTGCGCCTGAGCGGGAGGGAGTGTGACAAAAAAGAGATAGAGAAAACAGAGTCTTAAATGAGCAGAGAGCGCATTAGCTGCAATGATGAGGGACGTGGTGTGCGTGTCAAAACCCCGGATGAAATTCAAAAAGAGGCATAGTCGATCCTCCCTTTTCCTGTTGAGGTATACACTTTGCAGAGCGTACACGCTGACGCAGGGTTAGGAGTTTGACAGAACAATGTTGGAACTTTTTTTTTTTTTTACATGCAAAAGTTTTGTTTTGCAAATATGCTGCAGGGACACACGTCAGTTCAGATCAACACTCAATCCTGATGTAAATGTGTTTTATTTGAGTAATATTTGATGCTTGAATTGCTGATTTGGCCTCAGTCAACAGTGGAATTCCACCTCCTGCTTGCGCATTTGGAATTCCGTCTTCATAAAGTCATACAGTTTGTTAAATCACATCCACATGAATAAACAACATGTGCTCAGCGCTGCAGAAATCATTAAGTAAATTACTTCATTTTCATAATCAAAGTACACCACACCGTCGCTCCACATGCTACTCACGTTCTGCCTGTCTCCGGTGAGGTGGGCGAACTCCACCATCTCGTTGCCAAACTGGCTGAAAATCTGCACAAACTCCTGGAAGGTGCTCACTCTCTCCAGCTGGTCGAGGGTTACCAGCACCTGAGAGGAGAGACGAGAACAGAGCGGAGCGTGCGTTCAGCCGCCGCGTACGGTTCACGTTCTTCAAGTCCTGGTCACGCCGCAGCATCTCAGCGTGAGGCGCACAAACACAACATCACAGGCTGCGAGCCGGCTGCTGTTTCTTTTGATTGCATCAATTAATTTGATCTTTTACTTCCCAATGGTTTGTGAAATAGCTGAACTAAAAAAAACATGTTTATATATAACTAAATAAATAAAAATGCATATATATAAATAGATATTTACAGACATAACGAAATTAATCAGACCCCTTGGTAATTCAAATAATATCAATTTAACTTTTTTCAGGAATGGACTAAAAGAGCAAAATTTCAATTCAAATAAATTAAAATACCAATCTTTACATAATTACTTTTCATTATTAATAATATTTTTTTTATTTTACTATATTTTCTTTAATTAATTTATTAATTTTCTTGAACAAGGGATTGGTTCACATAGGCCAAGACGACTGGTAATCTCATTTATTGCTTATGAAGAACATATTAATGATTAATATATGTTAAATATTTAAATTGTGTTTTTTCATGTGCACCAGGAGCCTGTGTGTGATCACTGATCCCTCCTGTAGCATTAATGCCTCAGAGTATGAGCGTTGTCCTTAAATAAAACCAGCAGATTACGAACTTCCTAACCTGCATTTGACTTAATTGTAGTCCTTGTAGCTGCTAATTTAGCTGCTAACGCGGTGGCTTCTGTCCGCGCCAGACAAAGAGGGGGGCAGATGTGTAATTGCGTTTGCCGGTAATGCAGAACAGAGGATCTGTCAACCGTCCGTCCACACGAGGCTAACCAGTCATGATTAGGGCCCCTGTTTCCATTCCTGGCTCCGCAGCTACATCCACGTCATGTTGTCTGGATAAGAGCAGGTACGACGGACAGGGACGGCCTGTTTTTTTTTTTTGTGGCCGCTAAATGCGCTACTTCCCTTCAATTACCTCCAGAGGACTCCTCCAGAGCCGATCCAATAGGGAGCAAAAGCAGACTAAAGCAGAGAGAACCCATGCACGGCCTCCCATATGCGTTTCCCCACCTTGTTGCGTGATGTGATGATCTGTTTGATGACGATGCGGTCGGCCAGGACCAGCACTTTAGTGACGGAGGAGAGCAGCAGGCGGGCGGCCTTCACCATGCTGGTCCTGTCGCTGAACACTGTGGCGCGTCCGTCGGGCTGGGCCGGCGGCGCCGAGCCCACGTCCGTCAGCTGGGCGATGGCATCACCTGCAGGAAGGCATGGACCTGGGTTAGGAGCAGATCCACTTGCCGGGGCGATTCATCATCTGAAAAAGCCCAGTCCATGTAATGTATGCAGGACACACTGTGTCTTATCAGTTCATAGGGATGCACAAAGCAGGCTCCCTCCATGCCTTCTCTCCTCTGATAACCAAGCTGATAACTGGACCTGGGTATCTGTCTATGCACTTTATTTATCTGATTCCAGTGCTCTGCTGTTCCTAGATTTAGAATCTGGATACAGCTTCCTAGATGTTTTACACGTTTCCCAGCTTTTTATTTTAGGTTTTGGAATTAAGATATCCCTCACAAAGTACCAAGAAAATCATCTCAATATAGTTTAACATCTGACTTCTATCCTCTGACTGGCTGACAGTTGTGACCTCACAACTTCACAGCAGTCCTGATGGCTCGTTTTGAGGCAAAGATCTTTAAAATAAATGTAATAAGCAACAAGGAGTTGCAGCACAGTGAAGCCGAAGATCGATTTCAGCACATTTATAAAACGGTGTTTCTGTTACGCCTTTTGTCCACCAGAGAGCACTGAGAAGTTTCCTTTTGTTTCCCCCCCAAAATGATTCAATAATTAATTCGTAGAGACTCTCGTGGTCCCCAGAGGATAGATCCTAATGACTCCGCTCCGTTTTGCAGAAATAAACTCAAGGCCACTTTGCTCTGGACCCACATTACTGGCAGCAAATAGAAGGATGGACGCCTGATTGGTCATTTACCTAAAAGCCCTCGAAACTAGTTCAGGTTTTCAGATGTTTTACTATAACATTATGTTCCTGCAAGCTGCTGCTCGGCATCCACATGAAACGAGAGTTACACACACACACACACACACACACTACTGGCCAGAGAAATTTTATCTAAACATGGAATATGCATGATGCATTAGGAGCCGTTTTGCTTTTGAGTCTATTCTCCCCTGTTTAATTTGTTCTCTCCTTCCAAACCTGCTCATATTATAGCGTCCCCTCATAAAAAAAAACTATAGAATAGAATTTTCAAGGCCGAAAACCATCCTCAAAATAGTCCCTATCGACGGAAAGAGGAAAAATTGCCCGAGTTAAGAGCGAGAGGGAAGATGCGGCAAATCCCAGAGACAAAGAGAGAGATGGAGGAGGAGGAAAGGCAAGACGCAGCTATCGGATCAGCCTGTTCGGCCCCGTCCTTTAAAAGAAGCTGAAACCGATCGGCCATCCCTCACTGCACTATTACAACCGTTTGGTTCAGACTGAAATGTCTTCAGGAGCTATTGAAGGGGGGAAAAATGTCATAACATTTAGCAAATAGATTAATACCCCCCCTCCCCTCACCCTGAACTGCAATAACTCTGGGAATCCATTAAACTTTCATCACTTTTCAACAGGGCAGTCTTTTCTTATTCATCCGATTAGTTTATTTTAGGGTCAGATATCTGTTAAATATCACCAGCACGCGCTGTGTTTAAAACTACTTATTCAGGCAGGCTGAATAAATAGTTAAATTCAGGTGATGAACGTGGTTCATATGCTGCTTTAACAATGTTGTTGTTTCTATATCATAGATTCCTTCCATAGCAACATACACATTAGCATCTAATACATAAAGTCTGGTTATCCTAATCCACAGTTTCAGGCATCCATAACCTGAATAATGAGACGCGAGCAGTGATCCGACACAGGTTGCCTCCAATGACCTGCCTCATTACATCCCCACCGTCTAATTAAGCTGCTTCGTTCGTTTCATTCGTTTTGTCTCAGGGAAACGTCAAAACCGCCGCTTTCCTGCAGACTTTAAAACTCTAAAAATGTTCGCGAGAAACCCCTTCGAGACGTCTCCATCATTGCAGAAAACGAGCAGAATTGGGGAAAGAAAGAAAAAAAAAAAAAAAGGAGCTTTTTCTCTTGATCAGTTGTACGGTTTCTGACAATAGAGGTACAAGCCGAAACTGTGAAAACACCACCCTTGGAAGAAAAAAAAAAAGTGCGAACTGGAATAAATTAGTCACAGCAAACTCGACACACACACACACACACATACGCTTCATTGTGGCCTCACCTATGTGCACGCACACATTTTCCCATCAGCCCCTGCTCCTCCTCCTCCCACCAGCGCTCTCCCTCTTTGTCCGAGTTTTAGCCGTCTTTACAAATCGAGGATTAAACGCTTTGCTACACGAGCTCGTTGCCCCGACATAAACCTGTTATCACGCTGTTGTGTCTAAATTCTTATCCAGTGTGATATTGTTTTCCGGCCTCCTCTGTAAAACACTAAATGAGCTCCTTGTTTGGCCTGATAAGAACTAAGTTGCCAGAAGAAGTGTTTTTCTTTTTTTATTCCTGCTGAGAGAGAGTGGTGACAACTAGGTCTGGGGGAAAATAAAATGTAAGAAAGTTTGGATTGAAGAAATACAAAGTGAGAAAGTGAGATATTCGTTGTTTTTTTGATTATAGGCCTATTCCACAGCTTATTCCACCGATCTACTGGCAAAGAAAAACAATTTCTTTTTTAAATAGTTAATTTATATTTTTGATAAATGCACACTATGTCCATTTATATTTCCCACCCCCTAAAACCTCAGCTGTATTAGTGAGTGAGAATATGCTGTACAGCAGCAAATAGAGTACAGAAAATGCAGACGGTCCCTAACATGAACCACGTGCTGTTTTCTGGTAAATAATTCTGTTGTGAGGAAAGTTGACAGTAATATATATATAGATATATTATTTGTGTATCACAGTATGATGATGAGGACACTGCCTCAGTCTGCGATTAAAAGCACAGATAAAACCAAACATGGAGCCGACGTCCAATAACGAGCCGCAGCTTCATTCCTGAGGTGAACTCATACACGCGTAGCAACCGCCATGGCAACGACTCTGAGGTTCTAGGATGCATCCTCTGGTAAGACGGAACTTTTGAGCTCTTTATAAAGGCTTCATTATGAAATCAGAAAAAATCGAGCGGGGAAAGCGATACGGGGAAGTTACATAACGTGAAATGTATTATTTCCAAATTCCTTAATGCAATGCTTTTAAGACTTTTTGAGACGTCATGGGAACCCTGTAGAAAAATTTGCTGCATGTAACAGCTTTCCATAATAAATTTATGTAAACATTTTTTTCCCAGTGTAAAGGCAATTTCACAGATTGGCCTAATCTGCATGTCTCACTGAAAGTCTGCGTGGCAGGAAGCCACGGGAACGTGGCGAAAAGCAGAGCGTTTAAACTGCAGCAACACGCAATCCCGGGGAAAAGATGAAGAGTCCTGACCTCAGGCTGAGAAACATTTCTCTACATAACACCAAAGCAATTTATGAGGCGGTGGATTCCAGGGAAACTACAACCCCTTCAATCTCGCCAACAGCCCGACGTGTTAAATCTTCATGAGGCTTCTATTATGTAGTGCTGTCCGACTCGGCGCGGACACTCTCATCCCCTCCCGATACACAGCGCCCTTGGGTGAAGCTGCACTTTTTTTTTTTTTTTTTTGCAGCCTTTACTCAAACCCGATAACAGCAATGTCTTTAGAGCTCTGGAGGAGCTCCGCTTTAATGCTGCTTGACAGCCAGACGGCCCAAACAAATCGAAGTTGGCCAAGATTCGATAAAGCCGTGGAGCCTGAAGTGATGCTTTATGCAACCATCATAGTTCATCTTAACAAATAAACACTGATGAGGAGACAGTAACTTACGTCTTATTGGCAAACCGGCTAAAGCACCATCTGTTGTGAAGACACCGTCATGCTTAATAATTAAAGTAAAATACGATATCCATAATCAAGAGTCAGCCTGCCTTATAAATAAAGAGTTTTACAACATATATATGCGTCACCAATAAATAATCCACACTTGACAACGCATTCGATTTAAGTGCAGTAGTTTGGTGATTATCTGGGGTGCCGTTACCTGCTCTGCGTGCTTCAAAGCAGGCCTGGCCCATCTCATCCTTCAGCTCCTGGTTCTCCGAGGCTATGGCCTCCCCGACGGCCACGAAGCGGCCGACGGCCACGCTCACCGCCTGCCCCACGCGGTGGATGGCCGCCAAGGTGCGCTCCGACTTCTTCGGCTTGTCCTTGTGGTTGATCAGAGTGGTGATCTGCGGGAGCACGAGGGGAAAGGAGTACGTTATTTGACGGGAAAAGACAAATTACGCCAACCGAGCAGCAATGACTTTACTGCATTTTCCTCCTGAAGTTTATTTTCCTGAGCACAATGAGTACTCCGCCTGACTAAACAGACATATAATGTCCTATGTGGGGACATGTAGGTCCTTGATTCATCCTAATAGTGAGGATAAATCAGCTTCTATTTTATAGTAGGACCATAAATAAATAATAAATCATTGCAGTACACGTTTCCCAGCACATCACCATGACGGCTGATTAACTAGGAGCAACTACCATGGCTTTAGGCTAAAGCCAATGTGAGTGTGATGAAAGTGCAATGTTACAGGTGGTGTCCGTTAGACCTTTTTCATTGGAGCTATATTGACATGAAATAGTAGTGACACTAAATAGGCTGTATTTACACAGGATGAGGCAACACAGGGAAAAACGGAGGGTTTCCACATGCATTCGGATTGGGAAAGTCAACTAAAATTAACTTCTGTAAAAAAACAAGATCCTGCCAGTCACATAAAATTCATCATGGTACCACCTGGACATGAAAGGACAAATCTAGAATTCAAACTTTCCCTCATTCTTATACTCATACAATCATACTGATTCCTGTTTAATGACTTAAACAAATAATCCATTATACAATATTTGCTTCTATATTTGCAATATTTCCATAGTGAACACAGTGCTGTGAGAATAATTTCATGCACGTTGAGGCACGTTGAGTCTGCAGCACACAGGACGCAGGACGTTGACGCCTGCACGAACACAAGCGGAGATAACATTTTGGGTGAAGACATGTGGATAGCCAACTAGGTGTGTCAGGAAAAAGAGACGAAGCATGTCTCCAGCATCAACATGCGCCCATTCCCAACCATCCGTCACATTATATCTCATAAAAAAAAAAAAAAAAAAAGCCAAATAGCAGCAACAAAACGCAGCAGATGGGAAGCCATTGTATCGCTGGCTGAGCAGGAATACTCACACTAAACTCCTGGTAATTGAGGATATCAATTATGAACGGGTAGAGCCAATTATCATCAATTATTTATTGATTGCTTCCGCTCTCCCCAGCTGTTATCATTGTGGGTGGGAGGGTGCGTCTGTGTGTGTGTGTGTGTGTGTGTGTGTGTGTGGTGATTTTTAATTGGCCCATAGTTCCAGGTGGTCCAGGCGGGGAATCTTACACAGTGTGATTCTGCTGAGCTCCAGACGGTTGTTTTGAATGAGCCGAATCCTGTCAGTGAAGCCTGTTGAAATGTGTTCAGATGCATGTTGAATGTCTGACACATGTTTGACCCTCAGATGATATGGAACGTCGAGTGTATCGTTACGGATCAGTTCGTCCCGAGTAGCAGAAACACCCGCAAAATTGACCAGACAAATCGTCTCAACCCGGCGTGACATTGATGTTGTTGCATTTTTTTTTTGCTCAACGCTGTTTCATTTCAAACTACAAACTACTTGTCAAGCAAATTTGGAGTCATCTTTTGAAATCTAGCAAAAAAAATTATAAATATTTGCATTTCCCTTAACTCATTTAAAGCAAATGAACTAGACGCATTCCTGCAAAGACGAGATCAGTCAGCAGGTGGCGGTAAAGGGTGTGTTCGTCAACAAGAAACCTACAAGAAAAACATTATCTTTTTTATTGGACAAATTTCAATGATCCTTCATGTTAGCTAGCGTTGAGCATGTTTCATGTTGTCCTGACATGGAGAAAAGGAAACACATTTTACGGAAATATTCGTAAAACTGCATCAAAACCTATTTGACAAAGCAGCTCATGTCTGCCATTGAGTGCATTAACTCTTTTTCGAAAAAAGGCAAGAAAAAAAAAAAACACCACAAGCGAGCATAATAATTTGTTCACAAAATTGGGGATGTTATTCTTTGCCATTTCCAACGACCTTTTCAAAACCTCAGTGCAGAGCATCCATTATCGCTCATTATCACTGCGCAGTGCAATACGCTGCTCGTTGAGAAATGTGATTATTTTGTCATTTTGAACAAATATCTCGAGTAAAAAGAAAAAGTTTTGCAATTTGCAACGTGTAATATGATGTGTCAAAGGTACAAATATATTTTATTATCAGGTCAGCCTTGGAATGGATTGTGTAAGAAAAGTATTGCCTCAGCGAATGACGGATGGAAAACATCAAATATAAAAAAAAGACTATTACTCAAAGTCTGTTGGAAGTGACAATTAAAGTAAAGCTGAGGTAGGTAGTCGCTTTCATGAGTGTTATAGGTCAAAACCCTTTAAGTCTTACTGGTCCTTTCTATAAATTAAAATACGATATGAGGCGCCTTACAAACAAACCACTAACAAATCTAATTATCTTTTGTGTTTTCAAGCGCTCACCATGTAGGAGGGAATGTTTATTTCGTCATCAGCCTGAACTTTACATGTTTTGACCAAATTATAGACCCCAAAAAAAGCAACACCGCAAGTGCTCGGAGGCATAATGAAAGCGTCGGGTTGTTAATGTGTGTCAGTGTGTGTTAACATGAATGTGTCACAATGAGTTGTCACATAAAAGAGACATATTACGCACATTAGCTCTATGTGGTTGTAGTTTTTTTGTGATATATTTGCATGAGTTGTGATTATAAAAAGTTAAAAGCTATTTAGTAAGAAGACGTTGCGTTTAAAAGTCCCCTTTACATGGTATGAGAACACGGTTGCAACACAATGTACTGTCAGTACATTTTTTTTCTCCCTTGCTCCCTGCTTGATGGAATATCATTCCGTAGCAAAGGCCGTGACCCTTGAAGTGCTCGTAAAGCGGTTCTCCCGATCTGTCACTCATCGCTAAATGCGTCGCTCTGTCTTCTCTATCGCGGTGTCGGAGCGTCCCCCCCCTCCCTTCCTGCCGGCCCCGCCGCGTTGCACTGACTCATCCGCACAGAGAACACAGTCTCAGGCTGGCAGGACGTCACAGTACACAGCCCAAACAGAGGGGGAAGTGGGCCACGGCGACGCGCGATTCGGGCCTAGCGTCACAAACGGGACTGCTGTTCGACGTTCACGTTTACACCTTCAACACCAGCAACTGCAAGTGTTTTTTTCAAAAGCAGGCATGCATGTTTTTCCTACTGGTACAACGTGAGAGCACGAGCGAGGGAGCTGACCTCACGGAGGGAAACGAAAGAAGCGGCAAAGAGGAAAAACCTGATTACTGCAGCAGGAGTGGAGAGGGAAGTTAGTTGAACTTGTTTAATACAGAGTGTCTGTGCAGGGCAAACAGAGAGAAAAGGGTCCAGTGTGCATTACAAAGAATAATCAGTGGCTGGGATTTCCTCCTTTAGGGATTACTAGGTGGGTACATTAACTGGGCTGTGCAAACAGGAACAGAGCAGGGTGGAGGGGACATAATATTGATACAGGGCCATCGCACAGGAGAGGGCTTTGTGTTTGTGTGCGTATTTAAAGACCTTGAGTCATTCTCATTGTGCAGGGACAGAGAAAAGCTGCATATTCACTCTACACTTGCCAGTTAAACACTGTTTCCTATTAGGTCTGGGTTTGGACTCAAAGTTGTCACTGGCACAAGTATGATACCCGAGTATGCTTTGCTTTAATAGTAATGGAAAAGGTTTATGCTGTGATGAATTGTTCCTAACTGATGCACATTGAGGAATTTATCAAATTCTTTGACGTCCCAGATCTGAAAAGGTCTCAAATCTCCCTGGGTTCAAGACTTTGACAAACTGTGGCAGTCCCCAGACGCACACCTTTAGCACGCCTGGTATTAACATGCGTCTCCACGTGTGTCTCCAGTGACCACTTGTGCTCGTCTCTCGCTTCCCCCTCTGTATGCACATAAATATGTCACATCGCTTCCATTCGCAGCTCATTACTGCGTTTACAGGAACATAACTGCTCATCTGATTTGCTGTGTGTGTTCGTGTGTGTGTCAGTTTGTTTACAATACACTCAAGAAAAACAAATTATTGTGTTAATCGGATGGTCTCTATGGTCGACTTTTTAAATGCTTGTATATTTTAGTCGGGTTTAAATCGGGCTTCTCGTAGTTGAATTGACACACCAGGATGATGTGACTGGAATTCAATTTTCTCCCACACATATACGCCATATATGTCAGACTGAAGCTCCACAACAGTAGAAATGGGACGAGGTGGAGCACAGAAGCTGCCAGAAGTGGCCGAGTAAGGTGTGTGTATATATATATAATTATATATATATATATATATATATATATATATATATATATATTAACCCACTGAAACAACAGGTGATTCTGCATGAGGGGTCAGACCCTATCAAATATTGGATTTTCGCAGTTGCATGTAAAACGAGACAAGGACAGTCCGACTAGATGCAAAAATCTAATCGTGAGCATAGCTTGATTAAGCTTTGCATGTAAGTGTATTGTGTGTGTGTTTGTGTGTGTGTATGTGTGTGTGTGGAGGGCCCTCCCTTGCTGAAACTCAGAGGAGAGAAATTAGTGTGTTCGCTTGGTCTCTGCAGCGTTTCGCTGTAATTTCTGGTCGTGCACGGAGCAGAGCGGAGACAAACGATCCGGTTATCAGTCAAGTTGAATACAGCCAAGGACAGGGCGGTGGGGAGAGGAGGGGGGGGGGGGGGGGGGGGTCACAGAGACCAGGAGGCAGCAGCCTTCTTCCCTGCCTGTGGTCCAGACCGCCACTGGATGTGGTTTACGTGATCAAATCTCAATCTGTCCTCAGCTGGTGACCCAACCATACAGCACTGATGTTAACACCAGATGTGCCGAGCCCCCCCCCACAGAGTTCCTGTGCCGTTTCTGTCACTTTCTCCCCTGGTTCGTCACCAGTCAATCCCCGGCCACTCACCTCTCGTCTCTTTGTTGGCCGTAATTAGCATGGCAATTGCAAGGCCATAAAAAAGACATCAACAGCTTGCTTTGAGCAACACAATGCGCTCCTGGAGGGCCCACCCATCGGTTAGTAGGAAGCCTCGAAACACCTCAAGGACACAGAGACCAGCTATAAATCAGTCGGTAACAAAAGCTGGAAACATTTGTGGCTGCCTCCCATGGATACTGACTCCAGGTCCACTGAAAGGCAAAAGTCAGGGAGAAAGATCGGTGGTGTCACTCTTCTGGAGTCATGTGTACGTTTGTGTGAAGCGATGTCGGATTTGCCGAGCGTGAATGTCTGGTTAAGTGGCTGTTAGTGGATGGGGAGAAAAATCAAGTTTACTCAAAGCAGATCAAGTCAAAACGCTTCCAGTGGCACATTTACATCGTTCTTGTCATTTAAAAAAAACACGGCGTGAAACAGCGAGATAAAAGTGAGTGTGAAAAAGCCTCATCCTTGAGGCTGGTGCGAGCTTTTATTAAAACACACGTTGCAGCCGTTTATCACAATAATTGCTTTGCTCGGTGAGAGTTATGTTGTTAATTTATGTATCGGATTCTTTTCGAGCTTTACTCGGCCTCCTGCAAACGAGAAGGAACAATAACCCAAAGGTGGACTTTTTATGTTTATACTAGGAGTCCTAGCAAATGAACTCACATCACATTGGACCACTTCCATGTGTAAATGTGTGTGCACACATGCATGTGTGTGTGCAGATACATATATATATACTGTACCACTGTACTGGTGGGTAAGAAATAATTGGACAACACTGATGGCAGTCTGAGTTTTGCTTGTTTGCTGATCAGAAGAAACTTTATTTTTATTCGTGGGAGTTTTCGTGTTTTGTCCTTATTACTGTATATGGAACACACACACACACACACACACACACACACACAAAAACCCTCCATCTGTCTATACTTTGGAGCTGGCTGTTCCAGCAGTGCACCTCTCATTACTTTAACTCTACCAGTGTATGGATCGCTTTGTGAAAACAAACAGGAAAGGGAACACTTCCAGGTCCCATTTACGCTTATTACTCGCCAGCACAAAGGGAACACTGTTGCAGGGAGGACTGCGCTTAAAAGGACACTCTGGATGTTTGTCTTATCCGTGTGGAATTCTCCATGACAATTTTTTTTTCTCTACCCCCCCCCTGCCTTCCAGGGAGTCTGCGTTTCTTTACGGTCTTTATTGATGCGAGGAGAGGCGTCGTCTGGCCGGAGAGAGAGAAAAAATAAAATATAAGAGCTACTGGATGGAGTCACACTGAAAATGCCTTTAATGGCTGTTGCGCAGATTCCTTCCAAATTGGCTGCGAGCTGACGGGACTTTGGTCTACAGCCACGCTGGGGGGGAAGAAAAGAGAGATTCGAGGGGATGAGAAGTGAGAGGAGGGGGTTTTGAAGGAAAAGTGGATCCACATAGACTAGGAGAGGTGACTGATGGGTACATGTCTCGTCTCACATCACACTATTCCCCCCTCCTTGATTCCGGCACCGTCCCTCTGACTCCAGCAGTCACTGTCTCCTCCTTTTCTACCTCCATCCTTCCCTCCCCTGGAATTTGTACAGAGAGCGTTTCCAAATCTGCCCTCAGAGCCAGTCTGCTGCAGTACGTTATGTTACGGTATAGCAGCAGCTTGCAGTGTTTCCAGTTTACATCCTTTGAGGTTTTGTGCAGAGACGAGCAGAAAGCTGCAGCACCGTCCATGAGAAAGTGAATATATCCACTTTCAATGGACTAATTTCAACGCGCACATTGAAAATAATGTGGCAAATGAATGCGTATAGCCAGCTTTCTGGACACAACGTTAATAAAAGATGCAGCAGGCCAGTTGGTTAATTTACAGCCATATTCTGGAGCAATTAACAACGCCCTCGTCTGGTAAATGTAAGCTCAGCTCATTTTTACGCCTTTTCAGCTGCCCACTGACACACAATGGAAAGAGTAACAGGGTGGACTAATGGAAGCGGATCATTTTCCGGTTGTACCTCGTTAAATTAGAACCATAGGGAAGCGGTTCAATTTAGCATGAAAGCTGAGCCGCACCACGTCCATCTGTAGTGCCGACTGGTCATGCATTCTTTAGGAAATACACTCACACTCACACACACACACACACACACACCTGTAGACTCACTCATATTCTGCAGGTCAGATGTGCTCGAGTTCCCACCATAAAGTAAAACTTGTGTGTGTGTGTGTGTGTGTGTGTGTGGAGCAATGATTGGGTCTGAAGGATAGAAAGTGACAGACAGTTTTATCAGCATTGCTTGTTGTATTAAACATGCTTTGGCAATATCCAGTATTTATATTGTGATGTTGTCCAGGCCAAATATTACAGCAGTTTAAAAAAAAATCTGTAAAAAGCAACAACATAATATTATTTATGGTTTGCTCATTTTATCTGCAGCCTTGATTTCAACAAATTGAGAGTTGCTGCAGGTTCTGAGTTTTTTTTCCTGATTTGTGGAGCATCAAAACCAAATGCTGCTCCTCCATAAGGTTTTATACTATCACACAGGCTACAGCCTACATCACAGGGCTGGCAGGAAAAAAAACTCAGTCTGCTTCCCCTACATTGATAGTCAGAACCCTATATAGACTTGACAGAACACACACACACACACACACACACACACACACACACACACACACACACATCTATCTGAAGCATAAAATTTCCCTGACATAAAGATAGAGATAGAGAGTGCTGTGATTTGGCAGTAGTAGCTGGAGCCCTTTAGGATGACTGAACACAGATGGTTTTACCCGGCAAAAACAGACAATTCCAGAGGAGGGAAGAAAAATAAGTGGAATCGTTGCGTGCCTAAACAATCACAAGATGACAGGGATAATAACACGGAGTGGTAAGGAGAGAGGTTAGGAGAGCACAGGAGGTGACGGCTGTGGGAAAACTACAGGCAGACACACACGTTTGTATCCAGCATCTCTGTATTCTTATGAACACAGAGATGAGACTGCAGGATTTGCTATTGAACCTTTTAAATGCAATTTTAAAATATTGCACATAACATGGTAGGTTATACTCTAGTCCTCAGGTGACATGATTAGTTCATTTGGTGGGATGGTCAAACACTAACTAGACTGGTTACAGCTAACGGAGCTCGGTCTGCACTTCTCTCCATTGAAAAAGATTTCCAGAAATTGCAAAGTACCCGACTGCAGACTGTAATTAACAGCAATGCAAAAACAGCGATGGCGGATCCCGAAGCAATAGGCACTAACTAACATTAACAACGGTGGAGCTAACAAAGCCATAAACGCAGCTATTGCAGAAATAGACTAGAGATGAAAAAAAAAAAAAACAGGCGTGGGAACTGGCAGCGTTTCTTGGAGGAGGAGATGTTTTCTCTAGAAGAGTATCCATCCTTTTTCTATACCCACTCATTCCTGCAGCCAATCCAAGCCTGCTTGATTCTAGAGGCAGGGATACACCCCAGACAGGACGTCAGCCTATGGTGGAGCCTCCCCTACACACACACACACACACACAATACACCAACACACTCACACCTACAGGCAATTTAGAGTCTCTAATCAACCTAAGCATGATTTTGGACTGACCCACAGAGACACACGTAAACTCCAAATTATCCACCAAAAACAAGTTTCGAACGACAAAAATAAAGCAGGAGAACCCATGAACATGCAAACTCCACACAGAAAATGCAAACTCCAAATTTCCCCCCTCCAAAATCTAAAAGGCAAAAATACATTTGGGTAAATGTCTATTAAATTCATGAAAACACAAATATTTCCACTTAATTGAATGATGCAGTGATATAAAAACATCATATAGCTCCACTGAAAGTTAAATAAATACTACACAAAATATGACACTTTTTACCAGCCACTTTAGGGATTCCGTGAACACGTATTGTTCAGGTAATCTTTATTAATGTCGGTTTGACATCACATTCTCGTGCCGATCAACGTCTGGCCAGTGGACAGTAAACATGACGCGTGAGACATGTGAGGTTACAGATGAGGAGGCGAGCATGTGACACCAGCCTCAGCCCACTCGTCCGTATAGACGCCAACAGACATGCAGCTAATGAGACAGACGCTGATGAAGGCAGACAGAGATTTAAAGGGGGCAGAGCCTCGGGCCTGCAGAGAGCGAGAGGCTCTGATGGACAGCGAAGGCAGCATGAACAGCAAACAGGGATTTGTATCAGATTGAACCCCATCGCGGCGGTACGAGGAAAAGGGCAGTGTTTGGCCTTCAAGCTTTGGCTCGGTAATCAGAAATGACATTATGTGGACAGCCCGGGCGAATCCACAGCAAACACCAGACGAGGGGAAAAAAAAATGTTATCACCCACGAATAATAACTAGCTGTGTCCCAGTGTGTGTAACCAACCACTCGGGAAGCACAATGACTAACAATAAAGTGTCATGTCTCTTTAGTGATGCTGAATGACACACACACACACACACACACACACACACACACACACACACACACTGAGCCTGTTAAAGATGCGCTGCTGAACAGTGGCAGGCAGCCAATTGCGGGCTACACTTGCAGCCAAAAGAAAAAAAAAAGAAAGTGGTAATGCAGGCTTAAGTATTTTTAAATGATCGAATAAAAGAAAAGACTTTTCCCCATCCAGGTAATAATCACGGCTGTTGAAGCCTTCAACTCGAGAGCTGACAGTGCCCAAAATACCGACTAACAAAAACAAGACCATGTTTCAGTCATGCTATTCACATTGATTCATTTAAAAAAAAAAAGTGTGGAAATCTGCTTGTTTCTTTTCCTCGACTGAGATAAGAAGATTGACTCTGAGATTTGGCAGCCGGCATTTGTTTAGGTTCGACTTACTGAGGGAAACAGGCCTACAGAAGAATGGCTGCTATATTTACACGCCATATCTCGCTTGTTTAACCCGTGCACGAACAGAAATGTAAAAAAAAAAGAAAACAATTTGTGTTTTTGGCAACCTCGCTGTAACCACAAGACTATGGGATGTTGCAGGAAGAAAGGCCAAGAAACAAGATGCAGCACATAACTCCTGACACATGATTGCTTCAACTCCTATTTTTTAAGTACTGGATAAATTAATGTAGTTTAAAGGCGCCATATTGTACACAGTTCCTAGGTTTTAAAGTTTTGATATCATAAAAAGATATAATCTTGGTTTAAAGCACCAAAAATCATCTTAATTTTGTTATTTTATTTAATGGGCTTAAAGAAGTATGCAATAATCTAAATTGTTCCTGGTATGCTGCAAAGAGAAGACACGTAGCTGTTTAACTGGTACGTTAATGCACAGCATTGTGGAGCTGGGCTCTTTTCCAAACCAATTTGCCAAGTCAGTACAGTGAGGCAACGTATTAGTGAACTTTTACTAGACTACAAACATCTACCTACAATACTCAGTGAATACAACTGTGTTTGCACAAGTAAAACGTGCAAATGCACTTGTCTTTAATGTGCAATATATTATGTCGAGCTGCTGTAGCTGCATGTTCTGTGTGAACTGGATCTGAGAAAAAAGAGAAAGGGTAAAAAAAAAAAAAAAAAAAGATGCTGGTTTAAACATGTTCTTTGCTCTTCTGACCACTGTGGCATGCCAAGGCTGTGATGTCTGCATAGTTGCATAGTGCTAGAGTAGAGAAAAGACAGCAACACACACACACACACACACATAGCTCGCCTTCAACGGAGCACAATACCTCTTTTCATTCCTACTTGCTCACGTAATTCTCCGGATAGTAGGTGGGAGGGAGGGAGGCAGAGACAGACAAAGAGAAAGTCAGGGAGGAGGAGGGGGGGGTCAACCAAGGATAGACGTGCCCTGAAACCCTGAACCCCCCCCGGCTGTCTCACCCGTTCACCTGCCCCTTCCCCGGCGTACCTGGGGGATGCATCTCGGAATATTCCACCGAGGGGTCAGCATCAGATACAGATCCGCCCCGAGGCTCCGGCTCACCTGGGCCCTCAGACCTACATGCATCCAGCTTTTCCTGCTCCGACAGAGTCACCTCTGTGCTCCCACCATTTATTTCACCGGACAAACCGACCGCGGCATTAAATATTTTCAGGCAGCTTTCAATATTTTAAACATTACGCACGGATTATTTTTAATTCCTGTCCAGTCTGTTCTGCTAGATGCTGCTAAATGATGCTAAATCTTACACCCTCTTCCCTCTGAATCCGACTCCACTGTTACATGTTGAATAAGACGAACTTCTCAGTCCCAGAGCAGCCGAGCGTTAAAGCAGCATAAAGGGCAGCAGTGTTGGAGGCGTGCGGGCTGTAAGACAGGATCCAGGAAGTGGAGCCGCGGATTAATGAGTTTAAAGATTGATCAGAAGCTCAGAGAGTCTGGACGTGTTCTCACAGCAGCACCTGCTTTATCTTTCATTTCAATGATCTCGAGGTATGAATACGGCGTTCACGCTGCAAAAATAAACCACCAGGAATGTGCACCTTCACTGGAGGAGAGAACGCGGTGGATTGCACTGCGGCAAAAGTTGAGTCCGGTTCAACTTTCCGCCGAACGGCCGCTGCGTGTTTTTCTTTTTCCAGATTTGGTAGTTTACCGGTCACATCTGTCCATGTACAGCAGCTGAGGCGGCGTCCAACCCCTGAGTAGTCAACAGAAACGTTTGCTCCGGGCTCCTCGCGTGATTCACGGCACGGCGATGTGTCAGAAACCGTTCTCTCTCTCCCCGCCGTTTCGGGCCTTTTGTCGCTAGCGCTGCAGCAGCGTGCATCATATTTTTTTTTTGTGTGTGTAAGAAATTCAAGCTTGGTCATATTCGCTGACTCAACAGGGAGCCCCTTGAATATATTGAAAAAATGCAGATAAGTTTTTACCGGACACAGCACTTAAAACCTATTTCTCAATGAGTGTATCAATCAAAATATTTGCAATGCTGACGATGCACACTCGCCCGCTAGCTTTCCTTTTGGCGCCGTCTAATTTCGTTCAGAGTGTGATAAATCACAGACTGCTACAGTAAACCCAAGCCTAGAAGTATAGTACGGAAATGCAGCTGAATCTCGTCAGAATCTGGCCTTACTGTCGAGGCCAGTTGGCGTTGTGTTACAGCGATCTACCAGTCAATCGACTCCATCTTCCCACGTGTGTGTGTGTGTGTGTGCGGAAGCCAAAACAACGGAATGGATTGTGAGGTTGGCACGCGGCAGACAAACCAATAAAATCTGCTCATATTCTCCGAGGGACCGTTCACTGTCAAATAAACGACAAACATAATCCCACTTGTTGCCCGGTATTACAGCTTGGCATCGATCCTTGGTGCTCTGCCACGGTTCAAGTGTTTCTCAGCTTCTCCGGGACCGACTTCCAAATGGAAGGAGGGAAATGCAGCCCAAGGTCTGCAGGTTACATTTTTGTGTTTTTTTTTTTTTCACACGAAGAGAGGAATTCATCTGCAGGGCTTGGCACCGGGCTGTCTTATCCTCCGTGGGCCACAGCAAGGACCACTCAGGAAAAGCTGCAGCCGTGTGTGCTCCATCATGGCTGTCGAAAATCAATGGGAAATCTATCAAATCTTAACTGAGCCCACTGAGTTCGCTGTGAAGAGACTCACTCTGAACCACTTATTTTGCAAGTAAAATTTGACAAATCGAGCCTCTTTTACACTTTTTATTTCCGGGTTTGTTTGGCTCCCATTTTACTCGGGACCCCGGGACAGCGACGCGACCTCAGCGGGGGCCGATTCAGTGTAATCAAGGTGATACGAGGTGCAGGAAGCCCCAGAGGACCCAGCAGCAGCCGATAGGAGAGGATGATAAAAACCAGGGAGGAAAAACAGACGGACAGCTGTGATGGAGAGATAGACGGGAGAATGGCAGAGGACGTACAGTAAATACGGAGAAAACAAAGCAGAGCCAGTCTGCAGCGCAGATCATTCTGGTTTCAGCAAGCAGAGCATCTAACGATACGAAACGCTGCTGTCCGCTGGTTCAAGGATTGATTTTAAACTATTAACTGTATTAACTATTTAATATTTATGGGATTCATACAGTATATATATATATACTATTATCTATTATCCCTCAGCTATTGAAGTCCCATCCTTTCCTCTCAGACAGGAAAACTTAGCATCTGCTTTTAAACATACAGCTTTTTTTTTGTAATTGTTGTAATTATGTAAAGCACTTTGTTACTTGTAATAACATCATAATGATCGATATTGTGGTAAATTTAAAACAGCATCAAGAAGAATCCATAGGTGAAGCTCTTTATAAGCACATTGAGCTCTGACTTGAAAAAAAATCTAATATCTCTCACAGTTTCTGCTTTGCTGTACATATGCAAATAGTGGACGCCTTTAGCTGTCTACATTAAAAAAAAAAAAAAACACTGCATCAACTACTATTACTAAGCAATTTTAAAGAATAGTTAACAATTTTTGCTAAGATGAGAGAAAAACTTCCATATTCACTCTTTAGATATTAAGCTACAGCCAGGAGCCAGTTAGCTTTACTTAGCATAAATATTGGAAATAGGGGAAATTAGGTGCAACATAATTAGAATTTTATTTTTGCAAAGTTTGCTTCAAAAGTCGCTTGACAAGCAGATGGAAACGCAGCGAGTGGGAGTTTTCCTCGATTGTAAAGTAGGATTAAATCTCAGCTGAGAGAAGAGATTTATCTCACAGACAATAAGGCTTTTAGTGAGTCCGAATGAGATGCGGTTATTTATTCAGTTTGTGATGTATGTCTAAAGTACAGCAATATATTAGCGCTCATAGAGTCTCACTCAACCTATACTGATATGTGGGCGATGGTATTAGCGATGCCCCTGGGACGGTGGGATGGCAGCGGAATAAAAACTGACATCAATCCATCGCATTGCATCTTCTTGCTTGTTTTGAGTAAATATAAAAATGCATTAAGAACCTCAACGACATTAAGATAGTGAGTAAAGTCAACATAGGGAGGATAAATATATGGCCCCAGTGTGTGCAGAAAGTCGCGTCAGATCGTACAAAACCTAAAATACACAGAAAACAGATCAAACTATTTTTCTCATGGTGATTGCGATATCAAAATATGTCAGGCCCAGGCAGCCGAGCAATGCAGATCAGATCCCACCCATCTGGAAATGTACACCATATGCAGTCCCGCATTTCTGCAGGCTACACTGGCCTCTTTGTTCCACAGGAGACCAGGTTGTTTCATAGCGGCGTCTGCTTCTGCTTCTGTCCTCTGCGAGAATACGGCAGCGTGTTTAATTTGGCAACAAGGCGGATCGTGACACAGGAGAGGAACATTACGACATCACATATCACGTCTATACGCGAGGTCTGCTATCTCGCCGTCTCACCGCCGGCGACGTCGAGGGGAAGTTCAGAACTTACGTTTCGACTTGGAGCACGTCTCTGCACAGATAGTGAAGTCATATCTTGTTTCGCTAATTAAATAAGAATTAAAGCTCCGTAATAGAATATTCATGTAATTGTATTAGGAGAGTGGTTTCGTTCCAGGAAGAGAAGAGAGGGAGGAAAACAAACAAAAACATTTTAGTTTCATTTGTAGAGGTGCTCTCACTGACAATGGTACATTGGGTATAAGTGAATAAGAGGCAAAGCTCCCTCTAAGACTTGGATAGTTTTAGAACAGTTTCACCTAGGGCTGGGCGATATGGCTTAAAAAAAAATCCCCGATTTTTTCACAAAATATCCGATTAACGATTTAAATCGATTTTCTCAACAGCCCCCAAATTCAGATGCAGATGACAAAGAAATAGCTCCAAAAATACTTGTTTATTTTGATTTGGCTGTGCGTGAGGTGCTTGGGGTGCTGCTGTCTTTTTCATTCCGCTGCGCGCAACATTTCTCCCATTCGACGGGATGCTTTTGTTTAAGGTGCTGCAGTAAATTTGTCGTACTGCTGCCTTTACTAGCAACAGACTTCATACATACTTTGCAGCGGGGTGTTTTCTGGTCTAAGTCTGACCTCGCGAACGCAAACCAATTCCAAATAACGGATGACACGGTGCCTTTCTTCGGAAGAAGTTCTTCCCTGCTTGTCGCCATGTTGTCACTCACTCACTACTATCTCTACTTGGTAAATGCGCGCTCTGTGCGAGGGGAGGGAGGGGCGAGCTCATTATACGGGAGCCCAGAGAGAAGCTTTAGCTGATGTTAAAGAGAGAACCGATTTTCATTCAAACAAGTCGACGTGAACTATACACTCGAGTTAATCGATAAAATCGGTTTATCGCCCAGCCCTAGTTTCACCTTGTGAGATGAAGCTCCTGCAAAGGACAAACATGCGTCGTCTGTAACAAATCATCCTCTTTGAAACCTTTAGGACCCCACAAAACACACGTTATGGCCCAGAGCGCCGACTTTGTTGTTTCCTTCTGACTCAAAAATTTAGATCTTTCTCCCTCCATGATCCCTTTGTCTTGCTGAAGCCTGACAATGAACAGAGATAGGCCAAAAATATTGATATTGCAATATATTGTGATGCCTCCTCCCGCCATGCACTATCAACAAACCCACTCTAAATATTGCTTTTTTTTTTGGAATATTATATTTTGAGAGAGAGTGAGAAACAAATGCAATATTATGATAGTCCTCGGCTAGATGATATTGTGTTTTTCATTCTTCTCCTCAATAATCTCGGTGGAGGATCTCCTCAGTAAAGATTGATGAGTGCCCGCGCGAAAACCCGAAGAGGCAGAACTGGAAATCGATGCGACCTGTCAAAGAGATCCGTCTCCGGCTTCGCCGTACCCCCGCGATCATTCAGGTGAGAACCGATCCATGACAATCTAGACAATTAGAGCCTGCATCCTCTCGTTATTGACATCCTCCTCCTCCTCATCATCATCATCATCTGGCTTTTGTAGAACAGGGGGCTGCTGTCAGCGCTCGCTTTCTTGGATCCAGCGTAGCATGACGTCAGCGGCCTGTTCCAACATCCTGGAGATAGGGACACAATAAGGAGCCGATGGCAAGTCACCCCCCCCCAGGTTGTCTTCACACTGAGCGGTATTTAATGACTGGGTAATTACATCAAGTCCCAAACAGGATAATCCGACCCGCTTGCCAAATCGGCCTTGAAAACATTCCATAAGTCATCAAGACGGGTGATTACAAATAATAGACAAATCAGAGTGTGGAGAGCAGTGTGTGAAAGTGGTTGAACCAGCTATCACTGTGACAGCTTCTCACAGGGATAGCATGTTCCAGAAAGAAGAGGGAAACGGCGCTAAGAGGACCTGGCCTCCGGACTAATACTTCCTAATAATTTAACGAAGAGTGACAATGAGATATTGGCTTTGTTTCTGAAAAAATCGCCGCGAGGATCGAATCCGATAATTTCGGATGAAAGAGGTGAAATAATTGGCACGAACCACCGGCGGGATCCGGCCCCCGCCTGCTTCCAGCCTGTGAAACATTCCTCCCAGATGAAAAAGGAAGGAGACGGCGAGATAAGATGTCAGGTGCGGTAGAAAGTCGACATGAATGTTAACCATCCCCGGAGACAAAAATCCGCGCCCAGAAGGCAGGAAAAATGTATTTTCTCAGACTGCGGTCTTGAAGATTTGACAGTTAAGAAGAAAGGAGCTTTAAAAAAAAAAAAAGTGGATGACTACATTAATAAATCAATGAGCCGTGTCGAGCCAGAGATCAAAAACCTTGAATGCGGGAAGATAGTAGCTGAGCGGGATGATTCATTGATGAACGCAGGCGAGCGAACAAAGTGAGGCGAAGTTTAAGCCCCCGGGGGGGTAGAGGCACTAAGTCATGCATACCAGCCAGTGTAGAGCATGTAAAAGTCACCCTTTGAGACTTTGGCTTTTGACCCCAGCAGTGATGCCCCCTCCTTTAAAGAACACAGACACCACTCACACCGATGCACATTGTAAGAGCTGGAAACATGAGCCCTGTGAAGGAATGCAACCCCCCCCCAAATATCACACTGCAAAATAATGGCTGGTGTTGTGACACTCTCATACACAGACTTTCTCTCACGTGTTCATGGAGCCTTCAAGTGGATAGACACACACAGTTGTTCTAATCAGTAACCCCCCCCTAACAAACATGACACAAGTTTTCATATCATCAGCACTTCATAATGTCCCTTTCAGCCCATTAGATGACAGACATGCTTGAATGTCCAGAACAACCTGAACTTTATTTATAGAAGGTGAGTGACTTTAACTTATTTATAGGGGTTAGCACTGCATGTGTGTGTGTGTGTGTGTGTGTGCCGCCCCCAGCTGTCACCTACCGGCTCCGGTCACCCAGAAACGGTGACAAGATGAAGACGCCCTCCCCATACTGATAGGGCTGGGTATGGCCACACAATCAATCAGGACAATAACAAGACCAGAGGGCCTCGCTGGAGGCTCTGCACAGCCCTGCTCTTTAAGGGGAGCGCTAAAGCTAGCACGGCGACAAATACACTGATAATAAGCGTAATGTTCACTATTTTTTTATAAACACAAGCTACAGCTTTATAATCAGATAATCTGCAAAACCAAAGTGTTAAACAAAGACCTTACGATGGAGCAAGAGAGAAAATTTAAAGGTGCAGGGTGAAGTTTTCTAGTGGCGAGGTTGCAGATTGCATCCAACTGATTATGCAAATGTGTGAAAATGTATGAAATACATTAAAAAAAAGTATATTTCAATTAAAATATACTTATGAATATGATATTCCCTTTCTGCCAATTCTGTTAAGTGAGATGCTTCTAAGTGCAACTAAATGCCACAAAATCGTACATGCTGTACCTTTAAGAGTTGGACCAAATTCATGTCCCTAGAAATAATTAGCTGTACCAAAAAAGTAAACCTGCACCTGCTGGTGTTGCAGGATGATCTTCAAAGGATCATCAAAAGTCAGCAGACTTCATCCTCTGGGAACCATGCATGTCTGAATCTGTAGGCGATAGAGAACTAATTACATTTCTGCCCAATCAGCCTTTAAGCTGTAAAACACGTAGCAATTATCTCCACATTCTGACCCTGATTCGTCTTTTCTTCAGAGTCACTGACCTGTTACATAAACCCCCGACTGAAGCTATCATTAAAAAAAAAAAAAAACTGTGAAAGCCAAGCTCAGCTGCTCTAAATAAAACCCAATCCTGCACCGATTTCAAATAAAAACCCATTTGTTCAGAAACAGAGTGCCACCTCTGAGTAATCTCATCGGTGTAAAGATGAAATGATATTGATTTATTCTAGGTACTGAGGCTTTTTCTCAACATGTGAGATGCTATCTCCTTACACTTGTGCTTTCACAACGCTGGCTTCCAAAACATTTCCCCCGAAGATATGTGACAGTAACACAAAAGATGGTAAGAATACCACAATGTTGATCACTCTCGGGTGATCTGCGTCAAAGAGAAGGGACGGCCAAATCTGGCTGAGCTGGTTACATGCTGTTCCCGTTCTTGTTTTTCGGATTAGGTGCAGGGCTGTATATTATGTCTCAGTTTACAGCACGGACGAAACACAAAAATACAAAAAAAAGGGAAGGGTTCTGAGAGAAATGGTAGGGCTGAGCTCTTCAACTACTGTAGCTGTAGCCTCTGGTTAGGTTTTAAGTGGGTTTCATAAAAATAAAAAAAAATCAGGTGATAAAAGTTCAATAGACTCCGGAGAGGGTTGAGATTAAAAGTGGGGAAAGCGGGTGGCCAAATGGAAAAAGAGATGGGGAGGAAAATTAGCACAAGGCTGTAGAAAAGTGCAAGAGAAATGCCTCACCTGGAAAAACAAAATCTGGGAATTCATCGAACACACTGAGACTTCCTCAAAATGAAAAACAACACCCTGAACCCACATCATAAAGTGAAGGATTGCGGCGTGTACTCAGTATGACTGCTTAAAGTTTTATATCGCTGGTTTTTATGGCCTCACACTGAAACCAGAACCAGGTCAAAAGCGACACGGATTTTGCTCAACATTTGCAAAAAAACAAAAATACAAAACAGTAAGGGAGCAACACAGTTAGAGTGATTTGGCAAATGCTGATTATATGAAATTTCTGACTATTCAGATAAGAACATGTTTTGTATTATGTGTCCTTCACACTCCCTTTGTTCTGTCATGTCAAACCTCATCTCTTTTTAAAAAGGACTCATTATCTGGTGGAGAGAAGTTCAAAGATGCTCCGAGAAAGCAATTAACACGTATGAGGCGGACTGGAGGATTCCTCCGTGGTGCTGCTGAAGAGGGAGAAAAGAACAAACGTGTTGACTGTGGGAGCTCTGGGATATGCGTCACATATTTATGTTTGGTTATATCTTACATCGAAAATATATAAGTTCATTAAACTGAAATCCCGACAAATTGACTTTCGAGCCACTCATTAGCTGCGTGCGTTTGGTTCGGTTCAGTCTCGAACGCTCTCGATCGTTAAATAAAAAGTGCTCTGAAAGCGCCTTATTTGACCTCTGAGTTGTTTATGGGGTCAGATGTGGGCAGCAAGCAGCCGTGAGCTGCAAAGAAACAATTACGCTTCATGAATTCAGCCAATATCAAGGACATATCAAACTACAATTTTTTTTTTTTACCGACTGTAACATTTATTTCCCAGTATCATTGCTTATTTCCTAAATCTGTGGTTCTCAACTATCATGATTGGATTATAAAACTGAATTTTATTATAATGGATTCGCCTATTGCACAGAGAGGATAGAGAGAGATGAGATATTAGATGCACCTTTTCAAATAGATTTAAACTAATAAGGTTACGGCTTCCTGCAGCATTTTTGTAAACAATTTTTTTAGACAATCTCATCGATTTGTGGACTTTGTGATGCTTAAGATTGGAGTTATCACCACACCGAACCAAGAAGCTACGGCTGCTGTGTTTTAGTCCAGGACACTATAGACCCGTACATGACAGAACCAGTGGTACATGCCTGATATCAGATTATAAAATGTGGCCTTTCCTGTCACACCCGTTGGTGTCTTCCGTCCTGACAGCGTGTTTATGTCACTCTTTATATCTCTATCTAAGAGCTGTGAGAGAGGGAAAAAAGGGGGTTGCATACGTATTCCTTTTCATAAATACTACGCCTAATAGTGTTTTATTTTGATATCTTAAAAGTAACATTTTCCAACATTTGTTTGTTAAAAAAACAGAAATCTATCAGGGGTTCTGATATGGAAACCGTGCCGTTACCCTGTGTGGCTACAGGGTAATTCCGTGTCGATAAGTGTGATCTCGTCCGGGCTTCTGGATGCGATGTTTATGCATCTGCTCCAGATCTGCAGGGCGCTTCCTTCCCAGCGAGGCCGGACAACACAAAACACCACGCTACATTAGGCACCGCTTCCCCGCCGATAGAGATCTCTTCCTGTGCGGCGGCAATTATGACATGTCCCACCGCTACCTCATGATCATAAACTATGATCATAATGAGCAGGCCTCAGAGGCCCCTTCCACACACAGGGTGAAACATATAGGGGAACTGCAGTAAAGCCTGGTAAACCAAGGGAAAATGCAATAATTATCTGTGTGTTTCTGTACAAACCTGAGCATGATTTATGGCTAAAAATGTATTATTGTAATAATTTTATCAACGCGATTGCAGCACATTTGCATTATGAGAGGGAATGATCATTTTCAGACAATTATAGTGTAATTTATGAATATTTTCCTACACTGCTGCATTCCACTCAAAGATTTTGCACTCTTCTAAATATATTATTCTTAATCCTGTAAATGCTGTTTTCTATATTTTTCGGTTAAATTCCTTGTATGGTCAACAGTATTTCCGCTTGTGATTCTGATGTGTAGGCGGTAAATCTCTGCAGCAGCATAGCACTTATTTTTTAAATCGTATTGTGACACACATTTTGCTTTTAACGAATGGAGCTTAGTGAAAGTTCACACGGGGTTAGCAGGCTTCGGCCTCCGAGGTTAATTCTCGCTGCAGTCACACCTCTCATGCATGTTCACATAATTCCTTCCCTGTAATTCCCCAGGCTGTCAAACTGATGTATCGGCTGATCACATCTAACACACAGCGATGCACCCTCCTTGTCAGCCGAACATCCTGTTGCTCGCTTGGTAAAAGAGTTTCATTCTCTTTTTTAATAAAATTGTGCTTAATTGTTCAACAATTGTCCTGGACAAATTAAAACCAGACTACCTGCACGGGTAAATATGACAAGACAGGAGATAAATAAGGACAATATGGTTCTGGGTGAACTGATTACTAATGTGCTTGCGTAGTTTTTTTGGAGAGCAGGGCTCTGAAATTAGTTTTCATTTTCACTTGCCACTGGAATGTGAGAGGTTGAGCAATGTGAACGCAGCTAATGCCACCTTAAAGCGCATCAATAATGGGACGGATGTGTAATCGATACTTGATCAAACTCCAAGCTACTGCAACCGTGCCACTGTAATCGCTGTTAGCCGCATCCGTCACGTTACTTGAATGGGTGCAATAGCTTTTTTCACCATTAAGTTGACTCCGCTGTTCTCTCTAGACGACCGATCCCTCTGGACCGGGTTGTTTAGAGGTTCGAGGAACACGAGCGTGTTAACTCTCCCACACACACCCACAGTTACACACCCCTGGCATCTGGAGGTACTATATTACCCGCGGAGGGGTCAATGGATTGACATGTGAGACAGACCCTTTTATCGGCACTTAACAGAGATCTAAAACGACTCCCCTGATACCAATAGTGAGAAGTGCACAAGAGGGAGGATGAGAGGAGAAGTGCAGGTCAGCCGAGCTTTTGTACCTGTGTGTTTAACGGAGCACGGAAGGAGGAACGGAAGCAACGGAAGTAACCAGGCGGTGCCGTTTCTCCTTATCTTCTCGCCTAGGCTTCCTTGTTTCTTCAGTGCCGTTCACGACTTCTTATCAGACATATTCTAAAATCTAGAGCATCTGAGGTGTGCAAGAGCGGTGCGAGAACTGAGCCAACAGGGCTTGTTTGCGATTTTTTTCTGACTCCTTTTTATAAACATCCAATACAGTCTACCGCCTCCTGCTGGTGTGCAGAGGAATTTCCTCTCACACATATGCAGAATGTAAATGATCGTCGGCCGTGCAGGCGACGCAATAGTCAGCGAGATGTTTGGTGTGCCAGGCCTTGGAAATACTGAGCATATTTATCAAAAAAGAATTCAAATTGACAAAGTTTGCTGACTAATTCACCCACTTCACTAGAAAACAGCACAGTTCAGCGGCTAGCTGTTCATTGCCTATGTATATACTCCCACCAATGAGTAAGAACTTGCCTTGGATCCTCATTTAAACAATAATGAGGGGGGGGTGTTGAAACTAAGTGCTGAATTACACACTCTGCAAGACTCAAACTTTCGGACGAGGAAAGATAAATACTGTTCAGGAAAAGTGATAGGTATGGCTGTGCAATGGCCATTCTTCACAATCTTATATTGATAAAGGCATAACAGGAAAAATGATTCCAGATTGATCTGCAGCAGGGCTGCACAATGATTCTAAGTTGTGTTGAAACAGCAATATGTACTACCACAGTTTTCAAATGCTAAAGGGTGGAGGTGAACGTTGCTGTTTAAAATTAAATATATTCAAATAGGTCCTGCTTAGACGCAATGCACTTAAGATTTAAGAAAACACTATGTTTGGTGCAGACACCTGCGAAAGTCACACCCTAATTTTTCAATGAAAATGAGATAAATTATGTAAAACTGATCATCAGTCCCTCTAGTATCATAAAATCATAATGCACCTGCAATATTAAAATAATCACAGTAAGATAGTTCTAGTTAATAATGTGTTATCTGACACTTGTTTCGTGCCGGCCGAGGCCCCAGAGGGTTAAAGAGTTTAAAGAGGGTTAAAGCTTGATTAGCTGTCAAGTCCTGGTGGCAACACACACACACACACACACACACACACACACTCAAAATACAAGTGGCTGCGCCCCTCCAACATTAACACAGCAGATGAATTCAGTTCCTGTCCTGCATGAGCAAACAGATGAAAGTATGCAGATACAAAAAAAACACAAACCCCACTGAAATCCTCCTCCCACACACACACACACACACACAGATACATGGAATAAAGGCTTATTTTGTCCCATTTCCAGGAGGTTAGTGTATGTCCGTGAGTGTGTGTGTGTGTGTGTGTGTGTGTGTGTGCACGCATGCCTGTGGTGCAGTGTAATCCTCATGTGGTTTCACCTTCATGCCAGGGAGCCATTTGTCTTCATTATCATCACACGGCTGGAGGAAGCAGATCTGTTAGGGCTCGTGGCAACGGTAATGCCTCTCTGTCTGGGTATAAAGAACAACTTCACTACCTGGGCATTTGTCATGTCACACGGCACCACAGGACCGGCTACATTAAGAGGGGGAAATAGTGCCTCGTACCTCAATAAAACTCCATTTCCAATATTTCCAGAAAGCAGGATGAAAATTTGACTGATGGTCGAGCTTCCAGATCTGTTAAGTGAGGAGTGTGTGTATTGAGCAAATTTTTTTTGTCAGCATTTAAGTTAATTTAAATGCATCTTACAAAATGCTAATGCTCCGAGTAAATCACATCCACAAACCTGCCGCAGAGTTTTTGTTTGGGTGATAAATATGCTATTTCAGTCCAGGAGGTTAGTGAGCAAAATTAACATGGAAGAAGCTTCTTTTTTTCCCCCCACAGTTTTTTTTAGCATATCAGAAAGGCAAAACTGCAAGCACGACAGAACCCCTGGAAGCATGACAAACTCGAGGCTAACAAACTTGGACAGAGAACGGATTTTCCCGGGCCCAATTATAGCAGAAAATCTTTTAAGAAACTCCTGGCTTAGCCCCGCAGAAAAAAAAAAAGGACGGAGCCGGCGTAATCACAAGGCCAGCGTGTCACAAGTGTTTAAACGTTTACCGATCTGATCAAAGTCGCAGATATTACTTCCTGCCCCGCCGTTCGTTCCCACACGGTTTTTCCCTCGAAACAACACCCTAACACCTCGTTAGCCCGGGGACCACCGTGTCCGCGCCCGCACAGGGCCCATGTGTTTTTACTACTAGCACGCCTCAATTATATAAAAAAAAAACAGGAACAGGGCTGTTATTTCACTAATCACCTCTTCAAAACAGAAGCAAAAGCATCCAGATTATCACTAATTGCCTCCCAGCCGTCCGCGGACCACATCAGACAGGTAGAGCACACACACAGCAGCAGACACGTACTCGCCTGGTTGCCCTTCTCTCTGTGTGATGCCCATTACGTTTCTGGCCACCACCCGAGCAATTCATTAACCCGCATCATGCCCCTCGCGGTGTAAATCCATTGGTGGAGAGATGGATGTGGTGGAAACACGTCTTCCAGAAAAGTGAGGAAGGAACCTCTCTGTTTATTTCTTTTCAGAATAACCCGAGAGTGGCGGTGACGTCAGGATAAAAGTTGACTTTCAGACTCCTGGTCAATAAGGTGAGTACATACACAGCTAATCCTGAAAGGCAGGTGAACATACAATCATGAAAAGAGAAGAGGTGGGTGGGACTGTTTTTATGTGTCCATCATGTGTGTGTGTGTGTGTGTAGGGCAAGGCCGGGAGTCTCCCAGGTCTATAATTACACCGTGGTGGGAGTGAAGCTGATAACAGAGGCCTGGGGATATCAACATCAACATCATAGCAAGTCGAGGAAGAACAGAAGGAGAGAGGGAGAAGAGGAGAGGAGAGGAGGACATAATAAGAGAAAGGGGGGTACGGCACAGCGTGATACCTTATCAAACACCAGCTCTCCTCACTGACACTGCTTTTTCATTTCCTCCTTGATAGTTATGTAATGACCCCTATAATACATAAGCACACACACACACACAGGCAAACACACACATAAAGCAGCTCCATTATAACAAAAGCCATACACAGCCAACACAGTCAGTGCTTTTGCAATAATAATTAAATTATAACCCGTGTAAGGCAATACAGATAGTCAAATAAACACCTTAATTATTATCTTACTTACTTACTAAGGTGGCAACTAGAAGACCTCAGATAAGTTAAACAATGGTCTCACTGACTGGTTTCTTTTGGATTTAATTCTGAGTCCGTCAAAACTTGACTTTTTAATATTATAAGTAATATAAGTCAATGCATCAATTTGTCAAATAACAGATAGTTAATCTGCAACAATTTTAATCTCAATTAAATTAATGATTTCCTTACAGAAAAATGCCAAAAACTCACTGGGTCCAATATCTTAAATGTTAACATATTCTAGTTTTCCTAGCTTATATTAACAATCCCCTGCCACAGAAAGTGAGATTTTAATTGCTGTTTCTTCAAAAGAAGATCTAGGTGTTGTGTAACTACTTTCCCATGTTTCAAAACACTCGATCCACAGAGAAATGGCACACAGCCCATATTCAGAAACTGTGCCTTGCAAGTCATAAAACTTTGAATATTTCCCAGTAAAATATGGGGCATTTAAAGTAGAGTGAATATTTTTGTTTAAGTATCGGACTTTTGGTCGGACAAAAGAAGACATTTAGTGATGTTTCATGTTCAGTAGTTTAATAGATAGTTAAGATAACTTGAATCTGCACGCATAAAACATTTAGTAAATCAATAATGAAAAGTGACTTCCCTTCATTTCCCTACTATCTCACTACTTCCTGTTTGTCATTAAGCTACCGGACTTCCTTTTGGACCAAACCAAGCGATCACCTTCTTTTACAAATCAGGTACGTTATCATATAAGAACTCTTAAAACGCTTACACATGTTCTGTGCATTGCAGAAAGTGATCATGACACTGAAAAGACACTGAAGAAAAAGCACTTGCAGCGAGTGGAAGGAATGAACCTGCCACGATAAGAGCGGGTGACCCCCCCCTCCCCCCTTGTGACATCACAGCAGCAACAGCAACACAACATTGCATATGACGTCATGAGCAGCCCTTGACAGAAATGCTGTTTCCCTCGGCATTGCAGAGATCTGTTGCCATGGGGACATGCCTCACGCTGTGAAAAAGGGAAAGTTAGGAAAAATTGTCCTTGAGGCCCAGTGTTGAACGGCGGACAGTATACACCACATTCTTCCACACTATAGAATGGAGCGCTGCCAATCCTCCTGGGCGGGCGGCGGGAGTGCACCGTAAGTTTGCTGCAGCGGAAATATCACGACGATATCGCAGAGTGCAGCAGATTTAGTGCACACTTTTGCAAAAATGTAACGGCGGTTGCTTACCATAAATCCTACAGTAATCGCTGTTTGCATCATAAGGCGTAACCATACCTGGATTTAATTTTGATTAGCAGTTTAAACATATAAGAATTTAAAAAATTGAAGAGAATACAAAAGGATGCACATCCACTGACTTTCTGATAACTAACCCATATCCATTCATTACAGGGTGACCTTTTATCTTTTAAAGGAGCCAATGCATTGAGAGGGAGGAAACATAGGGGGGGGCAGCATTGTCCCGACCGCTTCTCACTGGAAACAACAGACCATTTACAGGTCTCCTCCGCTCAGCCTCCCGCACAACAAGGGGATATTAGCATTTACAAGACCGGTGACTCTATTCAAGAGACGCGAGCAACCCACCTCCAGTGAGACGTGCTGGAAATAAAGAGGAAAAACCAACTGAAACCCGATTATATTAACAGAAGCGTTTGAACACGACGAACGCTCGGCTATTGTTTCTAAGAAAAATTTATATTTAGCAGCCTCTTGTAATATATTAGCGAAACAGTTGCTCCACAACAAAAAAAAAAGATTCATTAACTAATTGATGGCTTTTAAAGCCGGGGCTACTGATTCGAGAAGTGTGCAGAGTGAAGAGTTGTTGAAAGAGTGTGGTGGCCTATAAGTGGGTCTTTTATCCCCGTTTTTTTTTTCTCCCCCCCCTTCTGTTTATTGAAAAACAAAACACGTGCCTCAAAGTGACCTAATTAGAGAAGTGGGAGTCACAGAGCTGTTGGGGGAACACAGTCAGCGCACTTAACTTCTTGGAAACTTAATGGTCCTGTATCACTTTGTCCTGGGAGTTTTTAAATATCCCCATCCCTATCCTCTCTGTAGCCCTAGAAAGAACATCTCAATAATATTAATAATCCTCTTCTCTAATTGGCTGATTTGAATGCCTGTGAATGGAGGGGGGGTGTATAGTTGTGACATCACAACTTCAGGGAAGTCCTGCCTGCTTGCTTTTTAAGCTTCAGATTAAAGACTGTGTGCAATTCTCTGTGGGATGAGGCACTTTTTGTGCATCATGGGACAGTATTCATATAACACGTCCTTAAACATGTAAATCACACTTCTTTCTACAATATCGAAGCTTTAAACACCTCAAGGTGGAATCAGGAGTGGATTTCCAGGACAGATTCTCTAGCAAAATAAGCAGTTCTTAACACAATATTCACATGGGATGTCTAAATCATTGGTTTAATAAATCCCTGTCTAGTAGCCTAAGGTACAGTGTATTATATAATCCTGTATTCTACCAAGTTCTGCCCGACGACAACCAAAATCCAAAAGAGAAGTGTGTCTGCGGTGCTATGTTGTTCTCAATAAACCCCCCGCGTTCGCTGCGTGCAACTTGTGTCCGCTGCCAGTATAACGTCGTAATAACTCGGGCGTTTTTTTTTTTTTCGTACGCGTGCGACGGTCTTTAAACGCAACAAGATGAAAGTAAAAAAAAAAAAAAAAACACGCCGCAAGTTTAAGCCTCGCGTGGCTGCCGTTGTTGAAAAAGTGCGTCCGTGAAGAAGTACAACAGGCCCGGTAAAGAACCGCACAAACTCGGTGTGTGTGTGTGTTTTTCTGTTTTACTCACCTGCGAAACGAGCGGAATAAGAGTCTGCTCCACCGAGCGAGTTTTGATTTCCAGGCCGGAATCAAAGTTGCTGTTGCCGCACGGAGATGAAGCCATTCCCGCCGAGCAGCCTGACACAATGCGCGGCTGAGTTCAGGAGTACGGAGCCGCTCTCTCTCCCCCTTTTTTTTTACCTCTTGTTTTCGGCTTGTTCCGCGGATGTAAAGTGCTGTCACGGAGTTTGCTGTTCTCACTTGGTTCTCCACGCTCGTTTTTTTGTTTGTGTTGTTTTCTTCCCCTTCTCCCTTCCCTCTCTACTCTAATTAATCCGCTCCGGCTCGCTGGCTGCGCCGCTAATGTCCATGTAGTTTACTCAGCGACTGCGGGGAACGGACTGCAGCACCACCACCACCACTGTGGGCAACCGCACGCGCGCCCGCGAGCACCGCAGCGCGCGCACACACGTACGCACGCACGCGCGCACAGGTTTTCATTGCTGGTTGCTTGTATGTGCAGCACAGGGATGACAAGCAGCATGATTATTTCGATTTTAATCTGCCTGTTATTTAATTCAAGTCAAAATTCAGTCAAATTCACTGGAGTATCTGGAAGCAAACTTACTATTATTGACAGCAAACTTACTATTACTATTTTTTTTTCCAAATATATTTATTGGGTTTTTTTTTAGTATTACACACATCACAAACAAAACCAACAAAAGCAAACAAAAAAACAACCAACAATCACTCACTCACACACACACACAAACTTGCACTATATTAATATATAGGTTTGCCAAATCGAAGCAGAGAGAGAAAAAAATAAAATAAAATAAATAAATAAAATAAAATGTAATAAGGGTCACCCTTAAAACATTTCAATGTACATACAAAAGAAAAGCAAATAAATAAATAAATTTACATTTCAGATTCTACAATGCTCATATATGGGTCCCAGAGATGAACAAACTCTTTCTGTTTTCCTTTAACAATATATGTTAGTCTTTCCAGTCCAAGGCACTCTGAAAGTTCCTTTATCCATTGTTTCATGGAAGGTGCATCTGCACTCTTCCAATTAAGTGCAATCACTCTCCTGGCTTGTAGAAGTCCAAAGTCCAGAAGCTTAGTCTGTCTATGCATTTGTATGAAGTTCAATGGATAAATCCCAAGTACACATAGCTTAGCATTTAGTGGTATATTAACATAAAACACTTCTGACAGACAATTTATAACATCCTTCCAAAACTTCTGAATCTTTGGGCATTCCCATAAACAGTGAAGAAGACTGCCTTTATTATCTAGATATTTTGTACACGTATCTGGAATGTTACTAGACATATAATGAAGTTTGACAGGAGTCATGTATGTCCTCATCAACCACTTATATTGGAGAAGTTTAAACCTTGTATTTATGGTTTGTGTTTGCGCCTTTAAACAGGCCCAAACACAAACCACTATTACTATTTGTGGCAAACTGTGAGTCTGTCTATAAAAAGGCAAAACCAGCGCCTTAACTGTCTTAGGAAGCTTTCATCCTTCCACGTTGAGAAAAAGCTGCTTACTATGTTTTACAGATGTTTTATTGAATCCATAATTTCTTTTAGCCTGGTGTCCTGGTTTGGAAATCTACCTCTAAAAAATAAAAATGCACTCAATCAGATTGTGAGGTGGGCCAGTAAGGTAATTGGAGAGCAACAGCACTATTTACTCTTTATTTAATGGGCAACTACACAGACTTGCTGGGTCCATCTTAGATGATATGTCCCATCCACTGCATGGTGAATTCCAGCCTCTTTCCTCTGGTCGTAGGTTTAAAATGCCTGCATGCAAAACCAAAAGATATTGGTGTAGCTTCATTCCATCAGCCATTAAGGCCCTGAACACCACATGATGATTATCTTCTGTCTTTCTTTTAGCTTTTAATCTTCTTACCCTTTTTTTTTATCCTTTTTATCTATTTTAGTTACTTATTTATTCATTTTAGAACATATCAAGTCAGGAGCGTCTGTCTGTCTGTCCAGCTGTCAGTACTGTTTGTTTGTTGTTTTATAGGTATCTTAAAATGTACATTTTGTGTTCACGTTGATTTGCTGTCACTTTGAACATACATTTGTACCATTTAAAAAACACACACACAATGTCAAATGGTGAAAAAGAATGACATTTTTAAAAAAATATTTAATCCACCTTGAATATAAAATGAATTATTGCTGTTTTTATCGTTTAAAATCAATTTAAGAGCGCTAAACTAACTGGTGCCATGTTTTTAGGCTTACACCATATGACATTTTTGACAATGTCTCATTGATTTATTTGGAACAATGGATAATACTGTATAATAAGCTTTCCACCGGGGCCCAAAAATACACAAACACATAGTTCTAAATGAAGCCAGAGGTTTTGAACCTTTTTGTTTTTATGGCGTCTTACAAACAGCAATGTGTAGCCAGGTTATATTTCACATGTCTACAGTTTATTAACAGCTTCACTAAATACTGATTTTTCCCTTTATACTCACAAGGTTTCACTTCATGATTAGAGAAAAAAAAGTGAAAACCGATATGTGATGCAGAACTTTGTTTCTCCACTTTTTTTCTTTCCTCTGCCATTAATCATCTGGAGACCCCTCACATTTATCTGCTGACCCTTCGAGAGGCCTGCCTCCTTGGCTGGGATTCATTAGACTAAACTAGCAGGCTGATGTCGAGTATATGAAACTGTGTATGAAGTAGTTCTAACTATTGATGCAGCAGAATTATTACTATAATTATGTCAGCAAAATGTCATCCACCTTTACATCAGCACTCCAAATACATTTTGCCGCTAACACTTTTATAAGTAAGATTGTTCATGCAGAACTTGTAATGGAGTTTTTTGACATTGCACTGTATTGTTGGACCATAGCATGCAAAATGTGATTTTTGTTATATGGGCATTTTTAGATATAAAAAAAACACTTACTCATGCAGCATTTAATGGATTTTATATGGAAGTTAAAGATTTAAAAATTCATAATCCTTCCATCATCATAGGGATTTCAGAGGACTTTGCAATCGGTGCAAAGTGCAGAGGGAGCGGAGTGATGTTTTCCTCCTAGCACGGCTCTGGTTTGATCCCAGAGACAGACAGAATCCCCACATTTTTTTTCCCTGGAGTCTGCGAGCATTTTCCCCAAATACGTGTCTGCCAATCAAACCTGCAGCACCGAGCCACATGGGACAGTCGCACTGACTGGAACACAGAGCCTAAAAAAACTTGTCTGGGGACGAAAAAAAAATTCACTCTCATGATGACACTTAGAGGCTTAAGATTTGTGGGGATGAAAAGATCTAATATTCTCCCCCCAGAGTAAGGGCTGCTGGTAGACGACAGTAAAGTGTTCTGTTTAATTTGTATGCAATAGTGTGTCTCGCTCGAAAATGAGGGGGCAAAAGCAGTCGTTGCTCCTCTTCTTATTTCATGACCCAGTGACTTGTAGCTATACTCAATAGACTTCCATTTCCGCCTGGAGCTGTGCCTGGCCACACTATTGCCAAATTCTCTGTATCCTCAAGTGGCTCCAGTAGCTATTTCTAACTTTACAAGTGCAGCCACTAGATGACAAGTGAGTAACACTTCACATTACACACACACACCAGATGGCTGAGAGCAGATATGGCTCATAAGCGCCGTGCCACAGTCAGTGACGCCTTTTTGCTGCCTGCTTTATCATCAGCTCTGGTGGCTGTAGCCCTCACTGTCAGCAATGGAGACAATGACAGTGTGTGTGTGTGTGTGTGTGTGTGTGTGTGTGTTACTTTACTTAAAGCTCTCTGCCGCTCTCGGGCCCAGCCAGTATTTATTTAAAACCCCAGAGCTATGCTTTAGCTTAACCCTCCCTGTTTACATAGGTTTCACTCCACACACATGCACGTGCACACACACACATGCACACACACACAAACAGCATCATTATGAAGGCATGCAAGAAACGGGCAGACAGGGCTGTGTTCCACTTTGATGAATGGCCCCACTACTAACTAGATCATATCTGTATTTTTTTTTGTTGCTGGTAATCCGCTCTGAGGCTCCCTCCCAAGCAATAAGACGATAACAAACTCCACTCAGGCCCTGCCTGCATTGTGCTGTATCAACCAAATGATTCTGTTCACGGCAGAGATGTTCAAGAGGCAGAATAAGATAAAAAGAAATACGATACATCCTGTAAATGTTATGGTGGAAATCGTTTATTTATCATCTAGACAAATAGCTTCCAATCTGCACCGGCAGACGCACACTGTGCATATTCTCATCGCCAGCGCGGCGCAGGCTGTGAAAAACAAGGCTTGTTTTTCTACACAGTATCTCATTTGTTCGGGAATATTCAATATTTGCTCCTGTGCCTCTAATCTCTTTTAGGCAAGTTGCGTCTTGACAATTTGCCCGAAAAACCACATACAACTACAAAAGCCCCTTTTATATTCATCAGCATAGTCCAAGGGTATGCTACTCATTAAATAAGAGATGCTTGTCGGTGGTGTGATTGTGTTGCTAACAGCTGCTACTGTCTCGCTCTCCTCTCTTTGCTTTAGAAGTGCTGACTTTTTTTCCCCCTTCCGTGCTCGGGATCATTCCTTCTGGGTAACTAGAGAGGTTGTGATTCTGCACACTGCAAGATGTAAAATGAGTGAACTCAGTTATATTCCCCTGTTGGATAAAGGTTGTGTTGAAAGATTTCCCTCCAAGAAACAATTCATATATATATACATATATATATATACATATATATATATAAAGAAAAGCAGTTTTTTATTATACATTGTTAATGTGGTAAATGACTATTCTACAATCCAATGTCAAATCAGCTAATGATGCTTGAGTAGATGATTGCTGGGAGCATTCTTAGGTTAAAGCAAAGTATGAAGGAGAAAATTATTATTTCAAACAAAAATCACTATTTCTAACCTTGCCAATGTCTTGACTATATTTTCTATTCGTTTCGCAACTCATTTGATAAATAAAATTGTGACCTTATGTGAAAAATACAAAATTGTCTGGGTGACCCTAAACTTTTTTTTTTTTATACTTTTTAACTCCAAACTTTTTAATATATATATATATGGTTTTATACTGGTTTGAAGTTGTTTACATGATTATAGCCTTCTTTTACACTGCAATTCACACATTTACATATAATATGCCTGCAGGCATTGTTAAGAGGAAACATATCAGCTAGAATCCTCGCCCTGCAGGGTAGCGTGGCTGAGACCTGCGACTGAACCCACTCAGTGTGACACAGTGACCGGGGGGAGGCCTCTGTCAGGGGAAGGGGTCAAACTGAGGTGACGTGCCCTGGTCGGCTGTTTGGTCGGCTGCACAATGCTTTTACTGACTGACCCTGAATACCTTTATGGTTTAAATCTCCAGGAGTTGGTTAGAATGATAGATGAGTTCAATTACGACTGGCTTAAAGGTGTTTGGGTTAAGATGGTCTCTGGTCTGAGAAAAAAAAAATGACTCTGCTTTCAGTGCAAATAATACATCCCACAGAAAAAGTAAACTGGATAGAAATCTACAGTTGTCGTGAGGCGCAAAACACAACCTTTCAGAAAACACGTAATCTCACAGATTGCATGAAATTGTAGTCTTTTCTTATGAAATGTTTTGTGTTTTCCAAGGCCACCGCAGCCATCAGGCGTCCTGACCTGCCCAAATAAACAAAACAAAAAAAAACCCAAAGCAGCGCTGCTAATAAAGAGCGGGTCATCCGTCTGTCATTTGTTGCTCTCCTCCTGCCAAGTAGGCACCCACAGGGACACGGATAATTCAATTGCATGTGAACAAAAAACAGGCGACTGCAAAGTGGCACGCAGACACCTGGACCCACAACCGTGGCTTTTCTGCATCTCGGTTTCAGCTGTTACATGCAATAATCACGGGCACCTCACACACACATACACACACACACACACACACTCATTATCATTCTGTTTCCACCCGGCGTTTCTTTGTCTGAAGACTGCCTCATTTGTCAGAGATGCTTTTATTGCGGTCGGAAATAACAACAAATGCAAGAGATGGAGCAGTAATGGACACAGTCAGTGTGCGTGTGCAGTGCGTTTGCATGCAAATTGAATACCCAGCCACTTCCAACCATGGAGATGTGTGCATGCACGGCGGAGAAATGCAATAAAATATTTAAAAACACACACACACACAACTGCTGCTATAAACTAGACTGTGAATTGTTGCAAATGACAGTTGTTACCTTAGATCCTTAAAGTGTAATAACATAATTACAGTTATTACATTCAAATGTTTTAGCCTGTGTCAACCACAGTGATGAAATATGAGTCCTTGTAGATGAACGCACATGTGAAGAAACGGCATTAAATAAAAGAAGACAATGCAAGCACCCAAAGAATACTTAAGTGCTGAAAGGAAACCAGAAGGTCTCCACATCATCCCTCAGTCCCTGAACTATTTCCATAAGTACAGTATGAACTGTTAAATTACTACCCACTCTTCCCAGAAGCCTTCAGAGCTACTCCGGCACATTGAGTTATTGAGCACTTGGTGGCAACATATGGCACAATGAAACAAATGAATACAATATTAAAGGATATTAAGTACACTGTGGAACATTGATTGTCTTCTTTCATAAATTCTTGATGAATAAGGTAATAAGATGATTTTTTTCCTTTAAGCATTAAGTCGTTTTTTTATATGGAGGTAGGGTTACATAAGATTCTTACCCTTGCTTTTGTATTGGGCATATATTAAAGGTACAACCGGTAGTTTGTGGCGGCATCTAGGGGCAAGGTTGCAGAAAAACCCTCTAGGGCACCAGAACAGCACTTTTCACACATACAATCCTGGTAAAAGTTGGTGTTTCAGTGCAAAGCCCCAAGTGATAAGTCCTATAGGAATGACTATAGGCACCATTTTAGACATGGTTTCCACTTATAATAAAACACCCGTAAGAGAGGCCTGCTCCCCATGTGCATAGAAACAGCTCAATCTAAGGTAATAAAACAGAAAAATGAATTACATGCTGATCAAAATATACTTAAAGAATATTATTTTCCATTTCTGCCCAGTGTGTTCCACTAGATGCTGCTTAATGCCAGTTAATCTTACACAGCATAAACAGAGAAAACAACGGAAATGAATCTTAATTACAGTGCAACAGCCTCCTTCTAGGCTCTTAGAGAAATGAAAGCAGGCCACATTATCAATTGTAAATACTCCTTGTTGCGAAAAAAGCTAAACTCTGAAATATATCTGCAAACACAGCTGCTCTAGTGTTGCTACGAATCATCAGTCTATATACAGCTATCTCAGCACAGGATTCGAGCTCCCTGTGATATACTGATTAGCAGGAACATGCTTTTCAATATGTCAAGGGCAGCTCTATCACGAGGGCATCCTTTCTAATGCAGAGTGTGTCCATGGACTAAATCACAGTGCTGGGTGACCCGCCGGCTACGGAAAATAGATTTACTTGCTGCCACTGAAGAATGTGAATAACACGTATCCTTTTACTTGTTGTCCACGCATGGGGAAAATAGGACAGGATTTCTTTTTTTTTTTTTTTCCCCTTCTATATCCGATTCCTCTCTCCTGCAATGACCTTTAACATTTTATCCGGCTAATCCCGCGTTACGTAAGCAGGTAGCCGGGATTTCGTCACAAGCGGATGCCAAACGCGTCAGGGCCCGATGGAGACAAAAGAGATGTTTTTTTTCTTTTTTCTTTTTTCTTTTTTCGCAGGCACAGCTGTTTGGCTGCACCCCAGCTATCGCCTAGGTTACCAGTCCTGAGATGAGAGCCATAATATCCTCCGCAGAGGTCGTTGACCTCTACCGTGTCTGTCTGAATTCTGTCTCACCGTCACTGAGTGAGAAAGGACAACAAATGCGAGACGGGGACCATCTATTATCTGCCCGAGTGGCGGTGACAGCGCGTCTGTTGTCTGTCTGTATCGTGCTCACATAACACAAGTCAGTCCCTCCTCATTTCCCTGTATTATTAGCCTCTATCCCCTGTTTGTCTTTTGCTACGATGTCATTTATCATATCGTCTCAAGTGATCACAGACGCCGTCGCACTCTGCCCCTCGTCATGTCAAGCGGGAGGCCGGAAACTCCTTGTGACAAAAGTGTCGCCTCAACCTTTGCAATCCATAAGGCCCCAGGGCTTTTATTTATTTATTAATTTGTTAATTCTTAATTTTAATAAGCAGGGCTGTCTGGCTGGCGACTCGCTCAGCTGCGGCCAGTCACCCTCAGTCAACACCGATAGGTAACACTAATACAGTCTGACGTGTAAATGTGTGTGTGTGTGTGCGCACCAGGGCATCTTCAAATTCATGTAGAATGTCATTTGTCGTATTAGCTATTAAATAACAGCTGCAAATTTTATTCAGTTTTCCCCTCTGCCTTGATCAGACAAATGAAAATAAGAACATGTGAAATGTTTGAAATGTTTCACACTGCAAAACAGTAGCGTGCAGTTATTAAGTTATTAAAGGAGCACAGAAGGCATTTCAGCATGTGTTTCGACTCCAAGAGGGCACTTTGGCACACTTTTTAGCTCCCCGCACACCACTGCTGGTAAATGTACTTAAGTCCTTCCAATTAATTAATTCTTTCTTTCTTTCTGTGAATCCTATACTGCTATTACTACACTCTTTTATTACTATTGATGTATATTTATACTTATATCTTATTAATCATTATTATTATATATAATATGTTATTATAATACAATCACCATCATCATTTACCTACTCATCTTGTGTTTTTTTTAATTGTCTTGGTCTATTTCATATTTGTATTTCTAGTCTATTTTGCCGTGTAGTGTATTTTTATCCACCAGATTTCTGCTATGATTTTTATGATTTAATTTCCCCTTTTGGTTATTTTAATGGTTTCAGATTGGCGTGAAATTTCGTTTTTCAACTAAAATAAACTTCTCATTCATTCGTTTAGAAATATTTATCAGCAGTTGTGAGTTTGTGAACTTCTTCCGCCATCTAGCGGACATTATTCAACAGCGCACCGACCTGAGCAAACATGCGATTTAAACCATTAACACTTTATTTAAAGCACGATACTATTAAACATAAAAGAGTAATCTAATACGAGTGTGTAAAAAAAAAACTTAAACAATTATGCCATTATAGTTAATAGCGGAATTGCAAAGCTGCTGCATGCGGAACGTTTTTTTTTACCCTTCCGCTTCGACCACTTTTCACTGTAACGCAGTGACGTCAGAGTCAAGATGGCGGCGCCGGTGTTTGAGACGTGCCATGTCGCCTGCTGCGCCAACAGGACGCCCAACGTGGTCTCGTGGAGCCGCGGGTGGACCATAGCGTTCGGGACGTGTAACTCGGTGGCTCTGTACGACCCGCAGGTAAAACGGCGGTTCTGTCCGGTCTGTAGAGGTTCTGCTGTGGCCGCGAGGCGTCAAAAGACGCGCAATAAAGTCACTAAAATGCAGCGTTTGTTTTCAGGAAAGACGAGTCGTTTCTTTGCTAAATGGACACACGGGTCGAGTCAATGCCGTCCAGTGGGTCCACAGAGAGGACGGTGGTGAGGGGGCTGCTGTCTCACACACACACACACACACACACACACACACACACACACACACACACACACACACACATATCTGGCTGTCACTCACTCACTCACTCACTCACTCACTCACTCACTCACTCACTCACTCACACACACACACACACACACACACACACACACACACACACACACATCTGGCTGTCACTCACTCACTCACACACACACACACACACCTGGCTGCTACACACACACACACACACACACAAATACGCAAATACATAAAACAGTAAAACAGGCTGAGGTCTCATGCTGGGTTAAAAATTAATATAAAACAAATAAAACAGACCAGAAAACAAAGACTAAAGTACAACCTAAAATGTGTGGTGTGGAAACGGTGAAAAAAATATTTTGTTATATTTAGTGCACAAATTTAAGTTTTTCTTAGCTTTTTTTATTGAGGTAAATAATGCTCTAATTTGGGACTCAGCTTCCCCATTAAAGATATAAAAAGAGGCTTCAGCTTTTAATGGCTTACATTTCTGTTCTTTGTTAATATTACTAGTAATTACATCAAATAAAAAAGTTTCCTGACTTTATAAGATATGGGAAGGTTTTAGTAGTCCCACAGGGGGGAAATGGACAGTAAATATACAAATCTTGAAAGAGAAAAAAAACAATAAACAACAACAAGAAATATACACAATATAAACAAGAATTTTTAAAATTGAAAAATATAACCAGCATAGTTTATAAATTCCCAAATTCTATTTGCTTAAAACATATTCTTTTGTTGAGAATTCAATCCTAAAATATGTATGTTCTTAGCCCATATATATGAATCCTATTTTGTTTGGGTTTGTAGTGATTTTAATCATTTTATTGCTTTAGCATTAACAATGAATTCTCATTTCATGACGGTCCAATAAAAGCTCATTATATGAACGGCATATAATGATGTATGATGTACAAAAACAGTATGTTAAACATTATTAAATATTGTGGTGTAATTGTCTGTCCTTCTATCTTAGCTCCAGAGACTCATCTGGTGTCAGGAGGCTCAGACAATCGCGTCATCGTGTGGGAAGCTCGAGACGGGAAGGTAAGACTGTTAGAGGCGACGCCGTAACGTTGGTCCTCGCTCAACGGGGCGCCCTCATGGTTCACAAAATGTGCTCTGTGTTTCCCAGTTCATCCGGTCTGTGGAATGCCAGGGCCACACTGGTCCAGTCTGTGCTGTGGACGCCGTCTATGTGGACTACCCAGAGATCTTAGTGGCCTCCTCAGCATCGGACTCCACCGTCAGACTGTGGCTCTGCAGAAATGCCAGCGATGGTATAAAAAAAAAAAAAAAAAAAAGTAGTAGTAGTAGTTTATTCTTTTTTTCTGACTTAAACATCTCACAACCTGTTCAGTTACACTCTGATATTTTCTCATCTTTCCAACCATTATTTCTTACTGGCCTATTTACAGTATCATGCAAAACAAAGTCGGCTTTAATCAAACTTGAAAACCTAGAAAATAAATATTTCATTCTTATGATTTATTTATTTTTTCATCAAACACCTGATGTATTAAAAATACAGTCATTTAAATGCTTGAAAATACTCAGTCTGCCATTACCCACATGAGACTGTTCTCCCCCTTGTGGTTCATAGAGTCCACTGCACAACAGTTTGTTCCTCATAAGTGACAGTGTTTCTGTATTTTTTACATTTTTACATCTTTGTTCATTGCTTGCTAAAAGCAACTCAATCATTCAACCTTTTTTAAGCAGGGGGCAGCTTTATAATATTTCTATTTCCTAAAATATACAAATCAGCAGCAGCCGTGTTAACTGTAGAATCATTTTCTTCATGTTCTTGTTGATTATCAAGCGTCTGTCATTCCACCTTTTTTCCCCTCATGCTCTGACCAACAAGTGCATTTCGCTAAAAAAAAAGGTTTCCTCCCACTCATGGCAGATCCACACATCTGCTGCCGGTGGTTGTGGACTGGGTTTAACATAAGGGTGTCTTACTGAATTAAAAAAAAAATTCCACAAAGGAACATTGCCTGTACCACAGATCTAACATAATACACTATTTGTGTAGTTGTTTTACTATTACTAGTGCATCAGAAAGTTGAATTTCCATGTGTATTTGTTTCCTCAGCTGAGTGCCTTCATACCCTGTCGTTTGGCAGCGGCTTCATGATGGATGTTTCGCTGGCGCTGTTACCAGGCAGCAGAGGTAAGCCTAATCTGTGTGTGCATGTGTGTGTGTGTCGTTTCTCTGGCGTCATCCATCTCATTTTGCACCGCCGCTCCTGCGCCTGTAACCGAGCGTCACGTTCAGAAAGCAGCTCCGCGTTTGAAGCGTCTTGTGTCATTCTGCCTCTCAATTTTACAAGCCTCATGTCTGTTTGACGCCGTGCCTCATCTGTCCTCTCTGGCTCAGACGTAGATTTAAATGCATGCAGCCTGTCGCCCTGCGCGTGTGCGTGTGTGTGTGTGCGCTTGCACGCTTTTATGACTGCGTGTGCATAGCCTGAATCTGTTTTCTCACAGTTCCTATACTCTCCTGCGGGGGCGATGACTCCCGGGTGCATCTGTACGTTCAGTCTGACAAACAGGTAATCTCTGATCAATACCCACTCAAAGGCAACTCATTCATGTATTCTGTGGGCACGCTTTAATTAGAATTTTTAAAGTTCAAGGGCATTTTTTTTCTTTTAAATTCCTCCACAACAGCTGCAGAAAGCCATGACTCTGCAAGGACACGAGGACTGGGTTCGTGGAGTTGCATGGGCGTCTATAGGTGAGAGCCTAGTGATAGTAGCAGGAGCCATTAAGCTCCCATAAAAAAAAATATTTTAAACACACAACAACGACCTGTGTTTTATGATTCAGTTATTTATGTTTTCTCCGCAGCCTCAATTTAAAGAGAACTGAGCGTTGCAGCAGACTTGCAGTTTTCCTGGGATTTTGTTGCAGATATGTGGAGCATAAAAAAACTAAACAAGCGCTGGCACAGTTTTTATATTACTACACACCAGGGTATAGTCTAGAGTAAGCAACGCAGTGAAATGAGGCTCACGCTTGCAGCAGGGCAGAAAAGAGCCGTATTTCTGATAAATATCACAAAAGTAATTTGACGAGAAGCACAAGCACAGCATTTTTTTTTATTTTAGCAATGAACAAGCAAGCAATCAAATATATTTTTCGACCAATGAGAAGAATCCTGCTCTGTGTCCATCCTTTCTAAAGCACGCATTTAAACCCAGCCAGTGTGTTGGTGGTGGCATTGTGCAATATTCAATCCAGGCTCCACTAATTGTGTAACCCTCTTGAAGGGCACTTCATTACCGCTCTGTTCTGGCTGTGAAAAAGCTATTTCATCTCCTCCAGCGGCCCTCTCCACCAGTGTCCCCTTCCCACTCCGTAATCTAGCGGCTACTCCACGCCGCCCCGCCATTAGCTGGCGAAGCGGCGGAGAGAAGTTTGTTCGTATATATATAATAATAATATCCCGACAGGAATGACAAACACCGTGGTAATAGTTAGGCTAAATAAATCATTTTGGTTCTTTTATGGCCGGGCAGATGGCAAATTGCAGCACTGGGGGAAGCAGATTCTCATAAATACCGGCGGGTTCGGAGCATAATGGATGCCGGTTTCTGTTCTTGTGTTTCTGTCTTTTCGAAATCATTTTGTTTTACTTTCCATCCTAACCCAAGCGGTAGATTAAAATCAGCACTAGCGTGAAATCAACTGGTCATCTCTCATCAACTTGGGATTTTATGGGGATACGACCCCCCCCCTGTTTGCTGTTTATTGTCACACTTTTAAAAAAAAAATGGATATTTCATTATCGTCAGAATGTAATTATAGGATATACATTGACAAGATGTGGAAGGAGCAAATAAACCACAACCATAGTGGATACCACAGCTATTTCAAATGTCACAAAAAATAGGAAATGTGCCGATAAGATAAGATCAAGTGTTGACTTTGGGTAATTCATTTCGCAGCAAGTCACCGGCAGCTTTAGGTAGAAAAATAATCCCACCATGGCTCCAGAGAGTCTCACACCACATCATTGTCATTATCGTCAATGTCATTATTTTATGATTAATGATGGCCTCCCTCCCGAGATTTGGATGGCGTTGCTGAGGAATTTTTATTCCATCTGTTTGATTTCACTGGCAAATCTAGGCCAGAGACCACTGAGCTAGACTCGCTCAGACATGGTGGCATGTTCTTTGTCTGTGTATATTAGGATCTGGAGGGGCCTTGATTACCGTTCACACAAGCTGCATCAACCTGAAGAACACTGAGCACCGCGTGTCATAGAGAAGTAATTCAAGAGTTGATGGGCTGTGTCTTTCGGTAGGTAACGTTCCGCGTTTCTCTCTCTCTCTCTCTCTCTCTCTCTGGCTGGTTCAGGTGGGGAGCTGTTATTAGCCAGCTGTTCACAGGACTGTCTCATCAGAGTGTGGCGACTGCGAGCCAAGTCCGGGACGGATGCCCGCACGGGGGACGATCACACCCTCATCAGGATGAAAGAGGACGTTTTTGAAGTGAAGGAAGGAGGTGAGCGGGCCACGCAGGCTTGATTATCAAAAGAAACAATTAGGGACATTCCTTTTAATGGCATATATTGGTTAGTATGAGAGTGACTCTACCTGCATCTGCTGTGACTAAAGGAATCATAATGAGTGAATTTTCAAAAATGTTGAACTATCCTTGTAAATTTTATTGGAACATTTACTACTATAATTGGTGATCAGTCCTCCATACCCATGACCGATCAGGCATCTTTCTCCATCACGGTAACATTTTCACCGTTCCGCTTTGTCTCGCTGCGACAGATGTGTCCTCTGTGTTCGCCGTGTCCCTCGAGACCGTCCTGGCAGGCCACGAGAACTGGGTCTACGGGGTCCACTGGCAGCCTCCGTCCCACAGAGGTAACTGTGGTGAATGCGTTCTAAGGAAAATTCCAAGAAAGTGGGGAATAATGGCTTCAAACTATACATCAGGATCGTTTCACATCCATCTGAGCTGCTGTGTTTTTTTTGCTCATTTTTTTTAGAATAAATATTTGTATTGGCATTAAGCACATTCTTGATATGGATTGCTCCTATGCAGCAGGCGTCTTATTGGGAAATGTTTTACCTTTTCGAGCATTGAACCATTAAAATGAAGCAATCTGGAACAATAGCTTCTAACTCATGTGATGTGTAGACACATTAAAACAGTTTCGGAACCATGGATCTGTGCTGAGTCTCTGTCTCCCCCTGCAGGCGGCGTGCTGCACCAGCCCCTCAGTCTGCTCTCTGCCTCCATGGACAAGACCATGATCCTCTGGGCCCCCGAGGAGGAGTCTGGAGTCTGGGTAGAGCAGGTGAGTTCTGCCTCTTTCTTTTTCCTGGCAGAAAAGCGCTTGGCAGGAAGCAGGGGAGCAGAGGGATGAATCAGAGAGAGAGGGGGAGGAAAAGAAATTGGTGCGTGTCGGTTTTGTTTCTATGACAACGGGATCTTGACAAGTTCTTTCTCTCCCACCAAAACGGGATTCTCTTGTCGTTGTTATGATAGTTACTGTCTGACATATATAAAACTCAGCACAGGCATGGTCCAGAATAAGCTCCTCCTCCGTTTCCTTGTTTACCAGAATGACGCGTCCCTGCAGTGGCAGCAACAACGATGATGATGATGATGATGCCTTTCAGAAAAAGTCTTTTCAACTTGAAGACACATACTCTCTCCCAGTGATGTTTTTGGCCGTCCTGCAGAGTTTTCTGATCTTTCCTGCTGCAGCTGGCCTACCTCACTCTGATGTGCGCTACTCTGCAGAAAGTATTCACTCACCCATCCGATCTTAATCCGAATCAGGTGTCACTTCAATCACTTTCAGATCAGATCAGATCAAGAACGGAACACATAGAGCTCCACGGAATGCGTTTCCATGGCCGAGCAACCGCATCCGAACCGTACATCACGTTCAATGCAGTGGTGTGAAGCACGTTGCTACTGGACTATAGAGCAGTGATGAGTCGCGTTTCTCCATCTGGGGATCTGATGGACGGGTCTGGGTTTGGCGGTTGCCAGGGGAACGATGCTTGTCTTGGTGATGCTGGTGAACCGGATGTTACTTAGATTGCAATGAGAGTCAATGCAGGTGAGCAAATACTTTTGGCAATAAATTGCAGTATGATAGGATATTTTATATATGAGTGTGTAGAATAAATGTTGGGAGCATGGAGCAGTGGAACGTCTTTGTCGTGGTAAAATCGTTTTGCAGCAAAAAACTGTACTGTACTGCCATGTGAGAGAGAAGCCTGTGTGTGTTTAGCGGTGAACCAGATGTCACACAGACACAGAGGGTACAAATGCATGAACCAAAAAAAGGAGCCGTGTCAGTCGTGTGGAAGTACTTTACTTTAAAAAGAATTATGGCAACTGTGTACTCTTGTTCACCACCTCCACCACAAACTTATCCTAGAATATAAAGAATGCATGAAGCTCTTTCACGTCTGCAGGTCACGTCAGCGTCGGCACCACAACACAAACCGTAAGTCAGACGTCACTCAGCTGCAGCATTCTAACCGTCTGAACCTGTGTTAACACGAGTCAGACGATTTACTTGCGGTAATTATTCTCTAAATTATTAGAAAATTAGCTCAACACATAGTCATGCATGGAAAGAAATACCATCAAATATTGTGACACTTAAGATAATTTTGAAAAATAGTGTGAAATAAATGTTTTATCATACGGCCCAGCTCTATAATAGCATGATAGAATTGCAGTAGAGGCGTCTGGGTTGATTTAGAGAAAGATCTACCTCTTGATCTAGCTGCTATATGGCTTAGGTTATTTTAAATATAAAAATCCATTGGCAGTTAAAGTTAAAGTGGCATTAACCATAAAACGTATGTTACAAATGTTGAATGGCATTGGTCGTCTCTGCCTGAGACGCAGCATCTTCTAATAAATGTTAAAACACCGTGTCCCAGTTGTGAACTGCAGCTGTCAAGGTTGCTAGGCGACAAGATCGGCGCTTTTTGTGACGCAGAGGTAGTGGCGGGGAGGAGGGGGGGGGGGGGGGGGTGGAGGCGGGAACGGGGGCCTGGTGACGCAAATAGGGAATCCTCCACAGGCCAGACCGCGTCCTTCAAATGACGCTCCCACCCCCCCCCCCCCCAACCCGAAACTGGGACGCGGCCTTCAATCACGATCAGAGGGGGGAACACGGGGGCCTGCGCACATACACAACCCCCCCCCTCCCCCAACACACACATTTCTGCTGGCTTTTCTTTTTTTTCCATACGAGCTAGCCCCCCCCCTCCCCTGCTGTCAGTTTCCTGCGTGGGCCTCCACTCTCGCTGACATTGAGGTGTCAGGAATAGAAGTGATAGACAGTGATGAAGAGGCGCTGAGCCGGCGCACCACTGTGAGTTCAGACAGGCCCAGGATGTCCTCCCCCATCTCCCCTTCCATCATTCACCACCACCCGTCCTCCAGCACATCCAACAGGGGATGGGGGAGGATGGGGGCGTGGGGGGGGGGATGTGTCACAGCCTCCTCGCCGCCTTCCTTCTCCTCGTTCTCTTGCTCCACGATCCGTCTATCCCATTTCACTCCCGCCTTGTCATTTTAGTTTATTTAGTTTTGTCCTCCTCTCCTCCCGTCTCACCTTATCTGGCTCCTCCTTTCCTCTTCCCTTTCTCTCTCCCCTGCACCTCGTGCCTCTGAGGGCCAAACAGCTGTTGTTGTGCCAGAACGGCGGCTAAATTTAACACAAGTGTGGATGGCGAATAAAAAAGCTGTTCTCGACCCATCTGCCCCACAGCTTCTTTTTTTTTTTTGGGACGGCTGACAGATTTTCAGGTGCTTTTGCAGGAGTTACCTCAGATTACCTTTCCTGCATCCCAGAAACACTCACTCGAGGGCACAATTCCTGACATGGACATGCTTATGTGTGAAGACATCCTATCTCACACACACACACACACACACACAGCTTTTGACTCTGGTCGCTCTCTGAGGCGATTATTTTTTGCACCTTTTGATCTCATCGTTCGCTCACGTCCGTGGTGAGTAGCAACAAAAGCCGCAGAAAAGGAGCAGCGGTGAAAACCCGACCCGTCCCCGCCTCGACAAAGGGACGATGATTAGGGCCTGAAGCCAGCGCTGTCCTGGCGTGTTCTTCTCAGAGTGATCGGACAAAGGTGGCAGCAATGTTGGGAAGCGATTCTCAGTTTTCTCTTGATGTGCGAGAGGGAAAAAAAACCTGGAATAACCTTTTTTTGTTAATGTGAAAGTGCGTCCTGTATGATTGTACTTTCCATTCAGCTCCTTCTGTATTTCTGCTCCTTCTGACCGGTCAGAGCCAAATCCTTTTACAAGTGAAACACAATTAAAGCTCTTTAGTCCTTTTTCTTGAGCATTTTCTGTAACTTGAAAAGACCTCTTGTGCACACAAAGACAGTTTTTTGGCGAGAGCGGATTCGGCAAACGACCATCCATGTGTGCCTTAATTAGCCGATTTTTTTTTTTTTTCTTTTTAAACAAAAGAAGTGCTCCACTTCTTAACACTGATTAGAGTAATTGGTGAGATTTAATGGTGAGTGGGGTTAGCAGTGGGGTGGCCGCGGCCCACCGCTGCGTAAAGCACATCTTACTAACGAGACACACTGGTAATTAACATCTCAGACTGACCACAGCAGGCCACCACAGGCCTGGAGGGACTGTGTGTGTGTGTGCGTGTGTGTGTGTGTGTGTGTGTGTGTGTGTGTGTGTGTGTGTGTCTGTGTGTCAGGTCTAGGCTTGCCCACCAAAAAAAAAAAAAGCCAATAAAACAAAAAGGGGTAAAGGTCCTGTTGCGTACAATGTGCGATTTTAATTGGTTCTTGATTATAAGAAGGTCTAAGGTGTCCGTAGAGAAATGTACACGGCCTGTATGCAGAAACCGACTTAAAATGAGCAGCTGTGACTTCTGTGAAGTTGTGATGTCACAACTACATTTCCCAGCCATGCAAAGCAGTATTTCTATAATAAGAATGACTTAATGTGAGTGGTGTTGCCAGATGTTTTTTCTGAGGGATCAGTGGACACCTAAGAGAGCTTAAAAAATAACAGAATGCCTATACTTGTAAAGTGTCTCCATGTGTAATACCATTAATGGAAAAGATTATAATATTCTATAAGAATATATACAATTTAATAATTTTCTTTCTTAAAGGTTTGGTTTTCAAATTGCAACTTTTCACTGGAACACTTTACCTCATTTTTTTGTGAATGAATTAATACAGAATATGTATGTTTAAAGATGCAAGTGAAGTAAGTTGTTGAAAACACAAATACTAAAGTATCCGCTTGTATTAGTACCATTGCAAAAACTGAAATCTAGATTTCTGAAGTGGCAATTAGTCCAATATTGTAGAAATATGTTGGCAGATAGTTTACCTTATTTCAAGTTTTACAAAAGTTTTCTTTTTGGATTTTTAGTTTTGTCATTAAATTATTTTTTAAAGTCTCGTTTAAAGTTTAAAGTTTTCTTAAAGCAAAACCAAATTGACCCAAATCAGGGGGAAGGAGTGACATTCCCTCTTACATAACCTTAGGTATTTCATACATTTCCATTTTTTCCAATAGAGTCGCCTCGCTTATAGAACATTCTCTCATGAGATGCAACTTTACCAGTTTCAGCGAAGCAGAAAGGACAGGTGACTGGACGGATAACACGACGTGATCCCAGGTTGCAGCTCCCCTGTCTTTATTCCTGTTGCACGGCAACCAGATGAAGTTGGAGCGAACGAGTGAAACCCGTAACTGTGTTTGTGCTTCTCAGCCAGAAAAAAAAAAGTTGATTTGAGAAGCTGGTTGCTCGGCTCCGTACGGGGTTTCCCAGCCTGGCTCAGCTCATCCAGCGACGCCACCTCCTCCTCCTACAGGAGTGATCTACGCCCTCGCCTCTTTGCCGTCCTTGTTGCCCCCCCTCGGCCACCCATAAGCCGCGTCATGCATCCATATTGTTCCCTTCCCCCGTAAACAAGACAAATGGCGGCTTTTTGCCGCTGTGAGTTTTTCTGGTGCCTGATTTACGCCGGGGCCCTTGTGCGCGGAATTTTAAAATCAATCTGCTTAATGTTGCATCTCGTTCTCTCTCAATCTCTCCGTGCGTGTGTGTGTGTGTGCGCGTTCTGTGCGGATATCTTGTCTTTGCCCCCCCCTCCTCTCCTCTCCTGATAGCTGGAGGACCACGCCGTTCAGAGCGAAGGCCTTTATCGCCGTCATTAGTTCCGCTGTGTTTCAGGCATTATTTTGAAGGTCATTGATGACCAGCGTGGCTCCCTAAGCAGGCCGCATGATTGAGGGCTCCGCTTTAGTGCTGCGTACAGTAGACAAACAAAGACACGTGTGTGTGTGTGTGTGTCGCCGCTAATGTGTCTCGGTGGCGTGTAAGCCTTTCAACTCGTTTGTTTAGCATATAATTGATGCACGCACGCACGCCGGCGCGTTTCCCCCCGGCGTCCGCCTCCAGCTAAACATCCTCCCCACTTAGCCCACCTGCTCCGGGGGAAGATAATGGGCTAAGCCGCGCGCCTTCGCCGATTTTAATCGTTTCGAGTTTTTAGCACTTCGCTCACATTTTTTTTTCCCCCCCCCTCACAGCCGGCATTCGTGTCATTCAAGACACGGGCTAATTAAAGATAGAGGAGATACAGCGGTGGATGCGGCCCGCAGCGCTGCAGCGCTCCCCAGGCATGGCTCCGCTCATATCAATCTGAATACATCTCCCCTCTGGGCCCAGTTTACCTCCAAGGCCTGGAAAAGGAAAAAATAAGGCATCATTTTGTGTTCGCCATGATGGTTCAGCGGCCTCATCCACAAATACCCCCAAACTCATTTTCTTTGACTAGTTAAAGGTGTTGTCGTGGTTGCCTCATTAATGTAAATGAGCAGGACCTCTGATTGGCCAATCCGAGTGGCGTTCAGGTTTGATGAGCATTCTGCAGCTTAAACACTTTTCCTGCTATAAATGACATATTGGATATCTCTACAGCTACAAAGGTTTTTTACTTTATTCTGGTATCAAAAAAAAAAGAAATGTGAGGTGACTACAGAAGTGTCAGTCAATTTATGTTACTGTGACACAGCAAATTTAGCCAGAATATTGCAAAAAAAAAAAAAATCTAACATTGCGTTTAAGTCCTTTATATAAACTTAAAACAAGACCAAACATACCCAAATCAGAAAAAAACTGCAATAAGCTAATTGTAATTATCTGCAATGCAAATTTCAATGATGAATAAAATAAGACTTCAATTAGGTCCATAAAATCATAAAAATCACACTGAGGATCATTAAAGAATATGGTCTGTATGTTTTAAAAAGGAGATTATAGAGGAGCCAATTAAAAACCAGCTCAAACCTAAAATAAATATCATATATAGTGGTTAATTGCAGCCCTACTGCAGATTATACTATATTATGTTAAACTATTTTCCTACTGTATTGATGATGCATATTTATACTGTAACAGTAACATTGTGTTTTTACAGATAAAAGTACTTTAGTGTTGTTGCAGAGGTTTTCTCCTGCGTTATATGAATGCAACTCAATGTTACCTCCATATCCTGATGGTTTGGATTTTAACAGGTTAAATTAACAATAATTACAGTTTTCATTATATTTTTGATTAATGTTAATAATCCCTCATTAAATCCCACTGGTTATGCAAACAACAGGCTGGGGTATTAATATTATCTTGTTTCTTCTATTTTAGTATTCAATTTTCAGTTCTCTGTGGAGATTAATGCCAATGAAAGGGTGAATGAATGCAGTTTGTAATTCCGTTTTTACATTTTTAGAACTAATGAGAAGCTCTTTTGTCCACATCGAGGTTTTGTGTAATCCTGTTTTCCTCCCCGCACTCGTTCGCTTCAAATTCCGCTCGTGTTTTCGCTCTTTTCTCCTTTTTTTTTTTTTTCGTCTGAAGAAAAAAAGAAAACTTTGAGGAAGTCACTAATCTGACTTAAGGTGACCTCAAACAAAGTTTCAAACAAGTCAATTTCCATTTATCAGTGTTTGCAGGTAACTGCATTTGCACAGCGAGATTGGACCGGACATGAGAGTCCTTGAGGTCCTTGAGGGCTTTAAAAAAATAATAAAAAAAAAAAAAGAAATAAATTAGAGTGGATTTTGTGGGGAGGCTTATCCTTTAGACAGACCCCATGTAAGGTTTACACTCGGTCTATGTGATCTTCTCTACGAACGTGATGTCGGGGTCACAGGCTCTCACCCAAATCCAATTTATGTAAATCCCTCTGTGTTCTCCAGCTCTGCCATTCCTCATGATTATTTCTTTAATATGACACGGCGCGCTGAAATTGCTCGTTTTGTATTAGAACAAATGTATTTCTTTCAGAAAAGAAAAGGGGGAGAGGGGGAGGGGGGGACAACAAACAAACAAGCAAGCAAGCGCACAACACAGTTTATTCAACTCTAATAAGTCCCATTTGGCGTAATTTCTCATCTGACTTGTCAGCTTAATTTGCTGTTTTGTTTTTCTGCTTCTATCCCTGATAATGGGAGCTGTTCGTTATTAGGTCCTGGAGGGAGATTGAGATTAGATTTGACAATCCTAACTCCCCCCCCCCCTCTCTTCTTCCATCTGAGCCCAAAAAGGTTTAACAAAACCTGCAGGGTTCGACATTAAAAATGAATCTGATGTCTGATATGAACATGCAGATGATCAGTAATCGGTGTGTTTGCTTTCTTCCTCTTCCTCTCCCTCTTTACCAGGTGCGCGTAGGGGAGGTCGGTGGCAACACTCTGGGTTTTTACGGCTGCCAGATGAGTCCGGACGGCGCCATGATCGTTGCTCACAACTTCCATGGAGCGCTCCACCTCTGGTGCCAGGACCGCGACCAGGAGGTGAGAGGTCCTGCACGTGCTAACACACGCACTCTCAAATCAGCAAACGCAGCGTTTATGCAGAGAGGTTCCGTGGAAATGTTTTATTTCATTTGCATGTTAAATAATTTCTCCCTGATGGCTACGGCAGCGATTAGTGTAATGACTAATTGCTCACACCGCGCCTCCCGTCTGCCACTCAGTTTGACTGACTTAGCGTGCGTCTGACGGGTGTCCGTGAGATAACCGCGTTTCAATTATGCCCCGCTTTAAAAAGGGTGTTTCCCCAGGGAGAATGGAGGCCCGGGGTCATGATATCGGGGCACCACAGTGCCGTCCAGGACCTGAGCTGGGATCCGGAGGGGGATTTCATCATCAGCGTGGGCTCGGACCAGACCACCAGGCTCTTCACTCCGTGGAGGAAACAAGACGGCAAAAAGGTACACGCTCATATTCACATTATAACAAGTTGACGTACAGCGCCCTCCTTTTGCATCGTGTGCACAAAAGCTCGTTGAAGTCCAGACTTGGTGAGTGTAATTTCACTCGTGCTGCGTACACAGTTGGAAATGAGATGCGAAAAAAACACATTTAAATGTGTGTAACGGCAAAAACAAAAGTTTGAGAACCACCGGGGTAAAGTGTTTAATAAGTAGTTGAACTTCCAGCAGCTACAACAATAACATGCTGCTTTACACACGGATGCTCTAATGATGTCAGGAATAATAATTCATCAGTCAGAGAGACAAAATGAGGGATTTTAATTAACACTTTATCTGCGTCAAGCTTCAAGCTCATGTAATTTAAATGTTTTAGCTTTATTGGGTAAGATTTGATGCAGACATTTATATAGTTCCAGTGATTTTACCAGACACTGAGATTGATTGATTGATTCTGGCAGACCTGATAAATTATTCTGGATTGATCCTTAACATTAGAATAAAGGCTACAAACCCCACTTCTGGCTCCACTTCGAGCCTAATTCAGATAAGTCGAAAACGTCTATGGCAATCAGCGCAGGCTTCCACATAATCAGGACTCTTCATTCCATTATTCAGCACAGCGGCTTTGGAGTATTGCCACCCTCCTTCCTCTGCCAAAGGAAATCATTGTCGCGGCGCTCACCATCTTCCCTTGTGAGGACGCTCTGGAAACTGGAAATGTTTCATTTAAAACAAGGGGAATCAATGTTGGGTTTGGCTGGTTTACAAACGTCCGGAGTTCCACAGCATCAGCGATGCACCGACGGCTCTGGCGCGTCCACAGCCAGTGACAAGGAGCTGACTCAGGATCCATCAGGACCGGATCCGCGTCTCTACATCGTCTCTTACCGTGTCTTTCTCCACCCTGCAGGCGACCTGGCACGAACTGTCGCGCCCACAGATCCACGGCTACGACATGCAGTGCCTCGCCATGGTGGGGAGGTTTCAGTTCGTGTCGGGCGCTGATGAGAAGGTGCTGCGCGTGTTTCAGGCGCCTCGGAATTTCGTGGAGAACTTCGCCAACATCTCCGGGACGTCAAGAGAGAAGCTGTTGGCATCCAGCGTGAGTGTTCGACTAAATTACATAGAAATTCTCTGTAATTCTCTGACTGTGTCCCTAAAAAATCCTGCAAACTTATTTGTGTGTGTGCGTGTCAGGACTGTGCCAACCTTCCAGAAGGAGCCAGCACCCCTGCTTTGGGTTTGTCCAACAAGGCTGTGTTTCAAGGTAAAATACTTGTGCTGCTACTCCATGATGAACTCCGTGCAACACGTTCAGATGCCTCATTAAAGGCCCTGTATGTAACTTTTACTGGACCTTCCAAGACCTAGACTTTCCTAGAATTAAGTTTAAAATTATAATTGTAAATATATATGTAAGGGACAGTATTTGTCTGTGTCTCATCGGCTCCTTTTGTGCATGTCAGTGTTGAGGTTTTCATAAATAAATCCTTTTCTGATACTTTCTAAAAATCACACGAGGATTGTTATGAAGTTTGTCAATGCCGCTTCCCCCAACAAATACTCATCACCGCTATCGATGCTACAGGTTTAGACAGATGTGATTTCCCCAATTTCCTGTCATAACTGTTTCACAGGAATCGAGAAATAGTGTTGATCAGATTTCCCAGGATTAGCCCCTAGCTTGGGTAGTAGCAAGGAACAATGATTCTGAATTTTTTTGCCTTTATCCATGGAGAGCTAATGTCTGCATCAGTCATCAATGTCAGCATTTTTTTTAAAATGTGAACATGCTTTATCTAGTGTTTTTACTGGTTTTAATATCCATGTCTGTTTGTTTTGGAGAGATAAAAAAAATCTGAACAGTGAAGGAATCCTAACCTGGAAAAACGGACCACGACTCCCATGATGCCACACTGCTTCATGACTCTTGATTTGTTCGTTGCTTTTGTCACTCGCGTGAGACGTAATAATCCGTGTTTACGTAAACCTCCTTTTAAAATTCCAGATGACCTCGTCTCGAAAAGCGCTGAGGATGAGAAGCAGCTGAGCAGAGCATCGGACCAGTACCAGGAGTCCTACTTCCACCCGCTCACTTTGACTGGTAATGTGATCGTACTTGAGCTCCACTGTTGCCCAACAGAACATGTCATCTTCGTTCAGTTTGAACCTCCCTGATATAAGGGAAAACAAAAAAAAACACTACAGCAAAAAAATGCGTCCCTGGCTTACCTCTACAGTCTGCTGGCCTGATTCATATTCCTCATTGTTTCTGTCTGTAGCCTCGGTACACATTTTAGATTTCCCCGTCTTCCCTGTCGCTGGACGTTTCTTCTAAGAGACAATAACACGCAGCCAGACGGACGGTTGGTTATTACTCTGCTGGTCTGGTGGAGGCCGGTGTTCCAGCGAGGAGACGGCCAAGGCGTTGAGAAGTAAAAGAGCACGCCAGATGCAAAGGGAAATAAGCTAATTTAAATATCCCCGGGCGAGAGGGTGTCGAGGGCCGTCATCAGCGTGATTGAAGCCACTCCTTAATCTGCAATGCTAATTAGGCGGCGAGGCTTATGTGATTGCAAAGTTTAAGTATCGATGACCCCGGGCTGCGTCGGGAGTTAACAGAGCGCGGAGAGCGCTGTTAACAACGCGTTCTCGCTCCTGTGATTGGTTTTCCACCACGGGCGGGGAGATGAGCGATTTAATTTTCGGACGAAAACGGGGATGGCCACGCAGGAATGAAGACGAGGGGTGTAGCTGAGGGAGGAGCCCGGCACCCGGCGAGGCCTGATCCCCCCCCCCCCTCGTAGCCAGCAGCCGTTAAGACTCGGAGATAAAACTGCTGTTGTGATCACATTCCAGAGGGTGGGAGCGAGCGGCGAGTTGCGGATTCTATACGAGTTAAATGGTAAAAGAATCTGTGTGAATGTGAGGGAACATCGTCTCCAGGCGATCAAACGCCTTTCTCAGTCTGTCTCTCTGTCTGTCTTTGTGGTTTTTATACTATAACTTTTACAGCTGCCGCATACACACTCATTCAGGACAGTACGTGTATTTAAAAGAGGGAAATTATAATAGCCACTTAATCCTCATTTAGTAAATTGGAAACCGGTTGTATTTGAATTTTAAAAAACGGCTCAGTTTTCAAAGCCATGCAAATGATAGTTATGCAAGAACTTTAAAATCTGTGCTTAACTGTGTCTCTGTGTGTTTTTTGTTTTGTGTGTGTGTGTGTGTGTGTGTAGAGCCTCCAGCAGAGGATGATCTTCTCCAGAACACACTCTGGCCTGAGGTCCAGAAACTGTGAGTATCCGTGTTTGTGAACAAGTGAATCTCGATTATGCATTTCCCTATAAAGGCGTTTTTGTTTCCATATTCGTCTTAATGAAGCAACGTTTCCAGATGGAATTATGTTCTCCAGCAAGAAGTCTATGAAAATGATGAACTTCCCGAGGAGCTTTTTTTTTTTTTTTTTTTTCCCTTATACACCATCCAGCTTCCTGCAATCCTATGAGCCTCTTCTCCAAGCAGGATATATTGCCTCCATTTGTGGCCAATGTTAAATCCATTTACCAGTCAATCTGCCGTAAACATGACGTACGGCGTGGCCGTTTTATTCAAGGCGTGGGCGTTCAGCGCGTGTGTGTCGAAAAGCGTTATTTCTCCACCTCAGTTTGGTTTCACCCCCTTGAATCATTTAACGCGTAATAGAAACATTAAAATGAGCAAGCGGCCAGATTATTTTTTCACGACATTATTAGTACGGGTGCTGTCGCGCTAAATTGGGGCGGAGAAAAAAGTTTCCGATCCAGGGATGAATTTCCCCTCCATTTTAATTTCACACGCTGTCTGTCTGCGAGTTTGATGTGTTTTTTTTTTCCCCCCGTCTCCTCCAGGTACGGCCACGGTTTCGAGATGTTCTGCCTGGCGTCTGACAGCGCCAGGACGGTGGTGGCGTCCGCCTGCAAGGTGAGGCCGTGTCACAGTCACATGACCCCCCCACTATATTATATTATACACGGAATGCACATATTGAACCACACACGTCACTCAGATATCGGTGGTTCCTGCCTTGTTCTGACCTTCACCCTTCTCTTTTCTTCTTTCTGTCTTTTCCACTTTTTTGTTTTTTTTTGTGTCTTTCATTCATAAAGACAATTACAGTAAATCAGAAACTGATATCACTGTAATTTTCCGAGTTGCATCCGTGTCATGGTATTTGAGAGTTGGCAGTTCTGTTCCAATAAGGTCCAGGATCCACTAAGGAGGTTCACCTTAAACCAAACTGGAGCTGCTTTTATCAAGTCAGGCCGTACTCGAGTTACTGTAACAAGAGCAAAAGTGCTGCCTCTTTCTGTTCAATAAAAGTTTGTCTTATTATGAATTTATTTATATCCCACAAGGAAGCCATTAAATGAAATGATACACTATAATTATATTCTAAGAAAATGTCTCATTTGACCTCTGAGGATTATTTAGGGGACCAAATGCTAAAATCCAGGTCAACAAAGCAGAAGCTAAATGGATATATATTTTTTTTTCCCCGGCAGCTGTTTTTTTTTTTAAACATATGTTCAATAAGAGTTTCTGGCATCTTCAGCAGCATTCTCCACATAAACACACACACGCGTCTTCTTTTTTAGTCGCACTGATCCAAAGGGTCCAGACTGACAATGACTCCCTGATCTGCTGAGGGATCATCCAGAACATTCCCGGTTTCCGCTGACGTCATTCTCTGTGTCTCCAGGCCACCAAAGCGGAGCATGCGTCGGTGCTGTTGTGGAGCACGTCGACGTGGCGCCAGCTGCAGGCGCTGCCCTACCACACCCTCACCATAACGCAGATGGCCTTCTCCCCCGTAGCCCGGCTGCTGCTGGCCGTTTCCCGGGACCGCACCTGGTCTCTATGGAAACGGGACTCGCCCACACCTGACAGTCCAGGTGAGATAGTGGGGAAAATCCGCTATTCACGTCGATTTTGTTTTGTAAATGTTTAATTAGAAAAACGTGTCTGAGTGAACATGAAGGCAAAGAGACGCCGCTGGCAGACACCACCAGCTCCTCCTCATTCAGATTAATTAAAACAAGGTAAACCCGCTGAGCAGATTTGTTCCAAATCAAATTCCAAGTACGGCTTAATTAATGCGCTGAACAGCCAAACAAGCGACGCCTTGACTGAACCGAGTCCAAAAAAACGGACCTGACGAAGGACGAGTTTTCCTATGAATTAATTTAATTGTGGATTTAACAGCATTTTCTCTGCATAATTCTGTAAATCAGTTTCACGGAATCCACGGTTTGACTCCAGGCCAGAGGACCCATGTTGCATCTCTCGCTCTCCTTTTCTCATTCAAGAATTAACTTGTTTTCTCAAAACAAGACTAAATTGACCCTTTATCTCTCTCTCAAAAAAAAAACCTCCCACCTCCCACTTTGAAAAGCTGTGGTCTATAGAAGTCCAGACATAAAGTCCAGGGTTGCAGGCCTTAGATTTGATTTAGGTTCCTGGAGCCAGACGGAGCAGCGACAATCACGCCGACCTTATTTTGACATATTGCAAAAATCAATCTAAAAGCCTCCTTTCGTACTGTATCTCTCCGTATCACTCACTCTGTCTGTTTCATAAGCTCTTTGCCCCCTGCTTAGACTTGGCTAAGTGGCGGGGGACAATAATGGTCAGAGAGGCAGATTTATTTCCGGAAGGTCACCACTGTCAGTGCCCATACGGTCGGGGAAATGAAGAGAATGATAAATCCAACTTTAAAATGCTCCTGTGGACCTGAACTCATTGTAAACAGTGTGTGTCTGTGTGTGTTTACTCCGCTTGATGTTTTTTTTCCTTTATATACGTTTCCCCATATATGTCTTTATTGGGTTAAGAAGACAGAACACACGTTCAGTCAGTGAAGATACATTTCCCCCCTTTACCCATCTCTTGTTGATGGATAAAGGGCAAGCAAACATCCATCCATCCATCCATTTTCTATCCCGCTTATTCCTTTTCAGGGTCGCAGGGGTCTGCTGGAGCCTATCCCAGCGCATTTTATGGCGAGAGGCAGGGATACACCCCAGATGGTCGCCAGCCAATCGTGGGGCACACACACCATTCACACACCATTCACACACACACTCACACCTATGGGCAATTTAGATTTGCCAATTAACCTGAGCATGTTTTGTATTGTGGGAGGAAACCGGAGTACCCGGTGAAAACCCACGCAGACACGGGGAGAACATGCAAACTCCACACAGAAAGGTCCCAGACCCAGGCCCCAAGGCAGTCTTGAACCTGCGACCTTCTTGCTGTGAGGCAACAGTGCTACCCACTGCTCCACCGTGTCGCCCGCAAGCAAACATAACAGTAACAATTAGAATAATTTTCCCTGTTGTTCAGGGGTGAAGGTTCTTCATGTCCACCAAAGATGGAGGTTAAAGGGCTCCAAAGCACAGGTTTGCATAGAGGAGAATAAGCATCATTACACAGAACAATGCGTATGATTGGCTGGCGAAGCATCCATCACTGAGATGTTTCTATGTAAAACATGTCTTCAGCTTCAGCTTCGGCCACAAATGTTCGCTTCGGTAAATCTGCTTAAAATGTGGTGTTGTGAAGGCCGTTGGATCGCTGAAGTATTGATTATCACCACTTTAATCGATCCTGTGTCCAAAGTGAGCAGAGCATTTAAAGGCCCAGAGGATTCCCGCCCACCTGCAGCTGGTACAGCGTTGATAGGCCCAGAGAAGCTAACCAGAGCCCCGCCCCCCCCTTTACCCGCGTGGTAGTCCACGCTGACGCCAGAATGCGTTTGTGGCATAAGTAGGAGGGAGGGGGGGGGGGGGGGGGGCGTGCTACGTCTGTTCTGGTTGGCTGCCGAATCACTCAAGGTGATTGTGACAAACACACACACACACAGGCGCCATCTCACAGGCCAGGGAAGGTTAAAGGAAGTCAGAGCTGATCAAACAAACGGGATTCCTCCATCCTCTCACCTCTCTCCGTATTCTCAGACCCCCGCTCACCTCTCGCTTTCCCTTTCCTCCTCCTTTTTTTTTTCTTTTTCTTTTTTCACCTGATCACATCCTTTTGACACTCGTCTGTCTCTGCTCGTCGAACTGAACCTGAAGGAGACGCAGCACCTGCATCATCCAGTCAAACGTGTGTATGTAGGGTGGAGAAGGGGGGGGTGTCTACACAGCGACATGGCGGTTAACTCACTTTTGTGGTGATTTCCCCGCCGTGTGCGGCGGCGTGCAGACGTGCAGACAGGTGGCGGCCAGCAGCATACAAACAAGCTCTCTGGGGCAAACCAATCTGGGGGCCGGGATGACTAGGGGCCAGGGAAATAAACCACGGCGGGTCATGAAGCGGAACGGGCTGCGGCGGAGGAGCCGGAATGAGCTTCTCTCGCCTCGTTCCGGCTGTTTGTTCTGTCGCCCAGGAGGCAGAGGCCTCCATGCGGGAGTGTCATGTCGCCAGAATCGCACAGCAAAGCGCTCGCGGCCAGCCAGGGAAAAATATGTGCAGCGTCCGGTCGGATAATGCTATTTTGACTTTATATGTATTTTTGCTCTTGTGTGTGTTTTTTTTTTTTTGGATCCACGCAGAGCCCCGGTTCTCGCTGCACGCTCACACGGAGAAGGCCACAGCCATTCACAGCCGCATCATCTGGTCATGTGACTGGAGCGCCGACAGCAGATACTTTGTGACGTCCAGTCGGGACAAGAAGGTATGTGCAGTGTGTTTGACATAATAAGTCATAAGTAGGGGGTTAAATATAGAATTTTTGTGAATTGGCAGATGGATAATTCACACAGTAGAATTATTTACAAAACTGAAGTAGTCTAATGAATAATTGATAATGGCATCAGTTGGTCACACAGGTGTGTGTGTGTGTGTGTGTGTCCAGGTAATAGTGTGGGGACCATGTCGATCAGAGGACCCCGGAGACTCTGCGCTTCCTAATGAGATTAAACCATGTTCTTCTATCTTGGATGTGGGAGATTCTGCCACTGCCGTGGCTTTCTGCCCTTCACTCTGCTCTAATAACAGGTACACACACACACATCCACATTTTGAGTTACTGCACCCTGCCTACAGAGAGGAGTCAATGTAGAAGCATCAATCTAACTTTTTAGAGATTTCAAGGACTTGTTCACTTGCCTTTGTACATCTTTACTATCTTATTAAGACATGGCTCATAGCAACCAAATATGTATATTATTTCTGCGTGCACAAATTTGCAAAGCAAACTTCGTTTTAGTTGTAGGAAGTAATATTTTTGTTACTTTTTGATTATAAGAAGGTCTAGGTGTTGTCCCATGATTCAAAACTCTCGATCCACAGAAAAAATGCAAAATAGTCGTTGCCCACAACATATTCAAATCAGCCAAATCCGAGGATTAATATTGACGAGACATAACACAAAATGACCTGTTCCAGAACGTGTGTGTCTGACTGTCTGTGTGTGTTTTCTACAGCTACCTGCTCGCCGTGGGTCTGGAGTGTGGAAGGATAGTGCTGTACAGATGGAGCCCCGACCAGGGGCCTGCCGGAGGACAGGACTGGGCCCGCTGTGGAGAAACCGACACCTCGTATCCTTTCAACACACACACAGCAAACGGCGTTCATACGACGCATATGTAAACTAACACCACCGCAGCTTCGTTTGACGGCTTCCAGGAGGCTTTCTGGTGTTTCTGAGGCGTTGGCCAGGACGACACCGACTGTGCTGCATCTCCCAGGGCTGTCAGTCACGTGTAGAGCTGGGGAAGTCGATTTTAAAATGAGGGATGAGAAAATCTGTAAGCCGCAGGACTAGACAGAATTTATGTTATTGGTTGTTTTTTTTTCCAGGATGAAGATGAGACGAAATCAGTGTTAAATCATGAAATGACAGGCTTTTTTGTTTAAATCTACTTTAGGTAAAAAGCTAATGAAAATGTCTTTTTCGTCATAGGTTTCCCTAAAAATTCCAATCCAAAAAGTGTTTTATTGGATGTGCCTCTGTTTTTCTCCTGCTAGGTGTGCGTGTGTGAGGAGCATCCACCTGTGCCGTCGGCCTCTTTACCTCTGCTAGAAAGTGCTGCCAATCAAGTCAATTTACATTTTAACCTCTGTTTTAATAACTTTGTTTTGATTAAAAAATGTATTATTCCTCATTTTAGATGTCATAGCTGCATCTGGGTCAATATGTATTTCATGCATTCACCTGCCTGCTTCAAAAAATAAAATGTAGTGCGATCTTTGGCATTAGCAAATTACCCATCTCACTTCAGACATCATGTCGACAGTGTTTTTGCTTCACATTGGGAGGGGAGTTCATTATTGTGGTTCTTTGTCATCTGGTTTGACTTTGTTATATTAAACAGAAAAACAGCTGACCAAATAAACACTAGAGGCAGCGACAGGTAATAGCATTTCACTGCATCATGTTGTTTCCTTTCATCACGCGTCCTCTCGCAGTCAAAGCCACTGTTTGGCCGTCAAGAGGCTCCTCTGGAGGCCCAGAGCGGGCCAAGCAGGTCAGGAGGACAACAGCCGCTTTGGAGTGAAAGAGGAGGAGGACGGACGGACTGACCGAGCCGGTGAACTCGAGGACGAGAGCTCCTGGGTCCAGCTCGCCAGCGCCGGCGCCGACTGCTCTGTCAAAATCTTCAGCATCAACAAACGGGCTCTTTAGCACCGCCAACACTGACACTATTATGTCTCCCGGCCACGCAGGGAGACACTCGGGCCGGGGGCTACAAGCCTTACCGGGGCACCGGGGCCACAGCTGCTCGCCGGCGAGCCATTCATTCCCTGTGACAGGCGGTTAAGTCACGGGTCAGTCGCGGGACAGACCCACAGCCCGCGTGCCCCGCAGTCTGTCTGCACGCAGCTGAACACGCCTGACGGGTGGAGGCAGGATGGTGGAAACGCAGCGACCCCAGGCCGCATTTCGCCGAGACAGCTTAAAGTGTTTTAGATTCTGCTGGCTACTTCTACACAGCTCACCTGCACGTGTAATCCATGTACACCATCAATAAACCAGTCAGTTTGTTGTGATTGGTCTTTCTCTGTGCTGATAAGGGATGTTAGTTCATTAATCGCACAGCTATTGTGTTTTTGTTTTGTGATTGTTAATAAAATATTTTTGTATCTGCAATTTGATTGTGTTTAAATGAAGCTATAGTTGCAGGTATGTCAAACCTGTGGCCCGGGGGTCCCAAAAATGAACCAGTTAACTGGTTTCAGCTCAAAACTCAAAAAACAGAACTCTAGGTGTGTGTGTATATGTATGTGTGTGTGTATATGTATGTATGTGTGTGTATATATGTATATATAAATTTGTATTAACCTATCTACCTTCTTGCTCAGGCTGTTAGGATGCTCTACTGAAGTTTTAGGGTTGTGGGTTTGAGGACTATTCTGTGGCTCAGCAGGTGAGACAGCTTTTTGGAGGAGTTGTAGGTCGAATTCCAGCTTCTAACTCTTAAAGTCAGAAACCCAAATGAAAGGTCTAAGAAACTCCTGCAACCATGTCAGGTTGAGTAGCTCAGTGTGTTAGAAGGCTGATTTCAACTTATTAGTTGTGAGTTCAAATCTTGCTGAGGTTAACAGTTTTTTAATTGATTAAAATGAATACATTTTCATTTACGACCCTGTACCTGTAGCCCATAAGTCCAAGACAAAAGGGTAAAAACTGTAAAGTAAACTACTCTTACAACAGAGCTGCCTTGGCTCAACAGGTAAATCACCTGCATGGGTACCCCAGAGTGCTAGGTTCAATACCACCTTATGACTTTTAAAAATTAGAAACTCAAATGCTGACTGAAAGGTCTACGAAGCATCTACAAGCACAGAAGCCTGCCTAGCTTAGTGTGTTAGAAACCTGACTTGAAGTTATTAGTTGTGTGTTCACATCTTGTCACGGTATAATATGACCTATTTTGGGCGACATACTATAGTATGACCTTTTTTGGGCGACATAGTATAATATGACCTATTTCGAACGACATACTATAGTATGACCTTTTTTGAACGACATTCTATAGTATGACCTTCTTTTGGCGACATAGTATAATATGACCTTTTTTGGGCGACATATTATAATATGACCTTTTTTGGGCGACATAGTATAATATGACCTATTTCGAACGACATACTATAGTATGACCTTTTTTTGGCGACAAAGTATAATATGACCTATTTCGAACGACATACTATAGTATGACCTTTTTTTGGCGACAAAGTATAATATGACCTATTTTGAACGACATACTATAGTATGACCTTTTTTTGGCGACAAAGTATAATATGACCTATTTTGAAAGACATACTATAGTATGACCTTTTTTTGGCGACAAAGTATAATATGACCTATTTCGAACGACATACTATAGTATGACCTTTTTTTGGCGACAAAGTATAACATGACCTATTTCGAACGACATACTATAGTATGACCTTTTTTGGGCGACATAGTATAACATGACCTATTTCGAACGACATACTATAGTATGACCTTTTTTTGGCGACAAAGTATAATATGACCTATTTTGAACGACATACTATAGTATGACCTTTTTTTGGCGACAAAGTATAACATGACCTATTTTGAACGACATACTATAGTATGACCTTTTTTGGGCGACATAGTATAATATGACCTTTTTTTTGGCGACATAGTAAAATATGACCTATTTCGAGCGACATACTATAGTATGACCTTTTTTTGGCGACAAAGTATAATATGACCTATTTCGAGTGACATACTATAGTATGACCTTTTTTTGGCGACATAGTATAATATGACCTATTTTGAACGACATACTATAGTATGACCTTTTTTTGGCGACAAAGTATAACATGACCTATTTTGAACGACATACTATAGTATGACCTTTTTTGGGCGACATACTATAGTATGACCTTTTTTGGGCGACATAGTATAATATGACCTTTTTTGGGCGACATAGTATAATATGACCTTTTTTTTGGCGACATAGTAAAATATGACCTATTTCGAGCGACATACTATAGTATGACCTTTTTTTGGCGACATAGTATAATATGACCTATTTTGAGCGACATACTATAGTATGACCTTTTTTTGGCGACAAAGTATAATATGACCTATTTCGAGCGACATACTATAGTATGACCATTTTTTGGCGACATAGTATAATATGACCTATTTTGAGCGACATACTATAGTATGACCTTTTTTTGGTGACATAATATAATATGACCTATTTTGAACAACATACTATAGTATGACCTATTTTGACCGACATACTATAGTATGACCTTTTTTGAGCGACATAGTGTAATATGACCCTTTTTGGGCAACATACTATAGTATGACCTTTTTTGGCTACATAGTATAATATGACGTTTTTTTTGGCGACATAGTATAGTATGACCTTTTTTCGGTGACATACTATAATATGACCTTTTTTTTCCGACATAGTATAATATGACCTTTTTTGGGCGACATACTATAGTATGACCTTTTTTGAGCGACATTTTATAGTATGACCTTTTTTGGGTGACATACTATAATATGACCTTTTTTTGGCGACATAGTATAATATGACCTTTTTGAACGACATACTAAAGTATGACCTTTTTTTGGGGACATAGTATAATATGACCTATTTTGAGCGACATACTATAGTATGACCTTTTTTCGGTGACATACTATAATATGACCTTTTTTTTCCGACATAGTATAATATGACCTTTTTTGGGCGACATACTATAGTATGACCTTTTTTGAGCGACATTTTATAGTATGACCTTTTTTGGGTGACATACTATAATATGACCTTTTTTTGGCGACATAGTATAATATGACCTTTTTGAACGACATACTAAAGTATGACCTTTTTTTGGGGACATAGTATAATATGACCTATTTTTGAGCGACATAATATAGTATGAACTTTTTTGAGCGACATAGTATAATATGATGTTTTTTTTGGCGGCATAGTATAATATGACCTATTTTGAACGACATACTATAGTATGACCTTTTTTTGGCGACATAGTATAACATGACGGTTTTTTTTGGCGACATAGTAAAATATGACCTATTTCGAGCGACATACTATAATATGACCTTTTTTTGGCAACATAGTATAGTATGACCTATTTTGACCGACATACTATAATATGACCTTTTTTTGGCAACATAGTATAGTATGACCTATTTTGAGCAACATACTATAGTATGACCTTTTTTGGGCGACTTAGTATAATATGACCTATTTCGAGCGACATACTATAGTATGACCTTTTTTTTGGGCGACATAGTATAATATGACCTTTTTGGAGCGACATACTATAGTATGACCTTTTTTGGGCGACTTAGTATAATATGACCTATTTTGAATGACATACTATAGTATGACCATTTTTTGGGCGACATACTATAGTATGACCTTTTTTGAGCGACATACTATAGTATGACCATTTTTTGGCGACATAGTATAATATGACCTATTTTGAGCGACATACTATAGTATAACCTTTTTTTGGGGACATACTACAGTATGACCTTTTTTGAGTGACATACTATAGTATGACATTTTTTGGCGACATAGTATAATATGATCTTTTTTGAGCGACATACTACAGTATGACCTATTTTGAGCGACATACTATAGTATGAATTTTTTGAGCGACATACTATAGTATGACCTTTTTTTGGCGACATAGTATAATATGACCTATTTTGAACGACATACTACAGTATGACCTATTTTGAGCGACATACTATAGTATGAATTTTTTGAGCGACATACTATAGTATGACCTTTTTTGGTGACATAATATAATATGACCTATTTTGAACAACATACTATAGTATGACCTATTTTGACCGACATACTATAGTATGACCTTTTTTGAGCGACATAGTGTAATATGACCCTTTTTGGGCAACATACTATAGTATGACCTTTTTTGGCTACATAGTATAATATGACGTTTTTTTTGGCAACATAGTATAGTATGACCTTTTTTCGGTGACATACTATAATATGACCTTTTTTTTCCGACATAGTATAATATGACCTTTTTTGGGCGACATACTATAGTATGACCTTTTTTGAGCGACATTTTATAGTATGACCTTTTTTGGGTGACATACTATAATATGACCTTTTTTTGGCGACATAGTATAATATGACCTTTTTGAACGACATACTAAAGTATGACCTTTTTTTGGGGACATAGTATAATATGACCTATTTTTGAGCGACATAATATAGTATGAACTTTTTTGAGCGACATAGTATAATATGATGTTTTTTTTGGCGGCATAGTATAATATGACCTATTTTGAACGACATACTATAGTATGACCTTTTTTTGGCGACATAGTATAACATGACGTTTTTTTTTGGCGACATAGTAAAATATGACCTATTTCGAGCGACATACTATAATATGACCTTTTTTTGGCAACATAGTATAGTATGACCTATTTTGAGCAACATACTATAGTATGACCTTTTTTGGGCGACTTAGTATAATATGACCTATTTCGAGCGACATACTATAGTATGACCTTTTTTTTGGGCGACATAGTATAATATGACCTTTTTGGAGCGACATACTATAGTATGACCTTTTTTGGGCGACTTAGTATAATATGACCTATTTTGAATGACATACTATAGTATGACCATTTTTTGGGCGACATACTATAGTATGACCTTTTTTGAGCGACATACTATAGTATGACCATTTTTTGGCGACATAGTATAATATGACCTATTTTGAGCGACATACTATAGTATAACCTTTTTTTGGGGACATACTACAGTATGACCTTTTTTGAGTGACATACTATAGTATGACATTTTTTGGCGACATAGTATAATATGATCTTTTTTGAGCGACATACTACAGTATGACCTATTTTGAGCGACATACTATAGTATGAATTTTTTGAGCGACATACTATAGTATGACCTTTTTTTGGCGACATAGTATAATATGACCTATTTTGAACGACATACTACAGTATGACCTATTTTGAGCGACATACTATAGTATGAATTTTTTGAGCGACATACTATAGTATGACCTTTTTTGGTGACATAATATAATATGACCTATTTTGAACAACATACTATAGTATGACCTTTTTTTGGCGACATAGTATAACATGACGTTTTTTTTTGGCGACATAGTAAAATATGACCTATTTCGAGCGACATACTATAATATGACCTTTTTTTGGCAACATAGTATAGTATGACCTATTTTGAGCAACATACTATAGTATGACCTTTTTTGGGCGACTTAGTATAATATAACGTATTTTGAGCGACATACTATAGTATGACCTTTTTTGGGTGACATAGTATAATATGACCCTTTTTGAGCAACATACTATAGTATGACCTTTTTTGGGTGACATAGTAAAATATGACCTATTTCGAGCGACATACTATAGTATGACCTTTTTTTTGGGCGACATAGTATAATATGACCTTTTTGGAGCGACATACTATAGTATGACCTTTTTTGGGCGACATAGTATAATATGACCTATTTTGACCGACATACCATAGTATGACCTTTTTTTGGCGACATAGTATAGTATGACCTTTTTTTGGCGACATAGTATAATATGACCTATTTTGAGCGACATACTATAGTATAACCTTTTTTTGGGGACATACTACAGTATGACCTTTTTTGAGTGACATACTATAGTATGACCTTTTTTGGCGACATAGTATAATATGACGGTTTTTTTGGCGACATAGTATAATATGATCTTTTTTGAGCGACATACTATAGTATGAATTTTTTGAGCGACATACTATAGTATGACCTTTTTTTGGCGACATAGTATAATATGACCTTTTTTGAGCGACATAAAACAACTTAATAAAGAAGATAATAAAGAAGGAAACACTCTTCTTGTGTGTAACAGCACACACCTGGTTTCCCTTTAGGTATTAGATACAATACACAAGTGATTTCCTTTTACACCATACTTCAATGCAACTTGTAATAGATTTCAAAGGGGTAATACCTTTGGATTCCAAGGAAAACAAATGATTCTTTCTCATCTAACTTTTTTTTTGTCAGAATGAACAAACAAGTCTAAAATCCTTTTCCTACAGTTCTGGGATCATTTACTTCACACCTCATTTGATCTGTTGCTAATATAAAAATATTGATCAGAGCAGATGTAGGGAAGGTCTTAATACTTCACAGCTTCCAGCATTAAGTGAAGCAGGGCAGTCCAGTTATTGAATGCTTTAGATTAAGGTTACAGCTGCTTTTGGAGACAGAGTAGGGACCTTAACAGAATTCTCAAGGACAGAGGAAATCCATGTCTTGGATTTACTGTGGGCTCAGCCGGGTGTGCCATCATTATATGTCAGCCATAAATTTATCTGCAGGAGATTGTAAATACTGGCCATAACTCTCCCCCTAATCACGTATCCTGGTATGTATGGAGGCATCAGTCAAGCCAGGCCACACACACACACACACACACACAGTCCTCCAGAAAAATGGCTGTTTTTTCAAATGGCGGAATGACGTTTTGCTACAACACGGCCATCCATCCGTTGGATTTTTTGCACCATATAAAACCTAATGTAATTATTGAATCATTATCATTGATGTTTCATTTCAGGCGTCATTTTGCCAGGGACTTTCCACACAACACATTCTGAGCTCTGACAAGCATACTAATACACGCAGCTTCCTCACACGTCCTCTCCAACGTGCCCTTGACCACTTGATGAGGTTGGATTGCCATAATGTTGTACTGGAGAGGGATTAGAAGTCACATCTGAAAATCCTTGAACGCTGCAGATTAATAGGGAAAATAGTGACCAGTGGCATTGGTAATAAAGCGCTAACAGCGCTCCTTGAAACCTCAGACGCACTCTGCAAAGGGTTTTGAATGAGAGAATACCGTAGATGAATACACAGTACATCATTATGATTGTTATGCCTACGCAGGTTCGGGTTCCCAGACAAACAGGTGCAGCTTTTAATGGAAATTGAGAGCTGCTTTTTGCAGCATTTAAATGATTACCTCATTCAGCTTTTGTCAGATAGACAAAGATGAATATATTCTTCAGTTTTATGTGGCGGGGCAGCAGTGCATAGACAGCTGTGATGCATGGCGTCTAGTAAAGGGTAAATTAGCACATTTTGCTCATTGAAAGGGCACCCTATAAGCTATTTTTTCATGTTTTGGACACCCGAGAGTGCACTTTATTATGTTGTCTTGCACATTAGGCCACGGGAGCACTATGGCTTTAAGATTAAATTTCACAAAGGCAAACTATCACTTCAAACAACTTACAATAAAACACCATTAATCAAAACAAAAGAGAAATAACTATGCTTTTAGTTCCATGTGGTGCTTATTTCAGTTAAAAATATTCATTCTACTGTATATAATTCACAGTTGTTTCATCAGTGCACCATCATAAAATTAATTTCATCCCTCTCAGCCTCATCCTTAGTCATCAGGTCAGTGCAGCATAATGTGTGTATCTCTGAGAATCTGGATGGAGCACCACAGTCTTCTAGTCTCCTACCCGAGTCTTCACATGGAGCCATCACATGTGAGGGAGGATTCATAGGCGATTTCCCCTCCACTGACACCCAGGTCAACTTAATCAACCCGCCTTCCATTTGCACAGCGTGATCCCGCTGAGACGAGAGAGAAGGTCACACACTCACACACACACACACATTTCCTGCTGAAGCCTCTCAACAGAATCTGTGGATGTCTTTGAATCAGTAAGCAGCAAACGAGGCATCGAAAAATGGATTTGAAGCTGGATTTTAAAGTAGAGATGAAGTGAAAAATGTCTTTTTTAAACCTTTTTAGATGCCCCCTCCCAGGTCTAATTATGCACCATATATTTTTTACTCTTATATCAAAAAAGCCAAATCGTGTTTTCTTCTTGTAAAGCAGAATGTGAAGCGCTGATTTAGGCTTACCTGGATTATCTCTTTGATAAATCTGTACGTCGCCCAGGTGAGTCCAATGACATTTGTTACAGTGTTTGTTGGCTGGGAAACAGCTGAGGATTTGGTTGGATCCGACCAGCTGCTCCGCTGCCTCTCTATGATGATGGGACGCCGTTTGCACTCGTCTGGCGTCCACACGCCAAATATTTGAGGGAGAAGCAGGGATAAGGAGAAGCTCCGACAACAGGACATGCACGCTCACACACACACACACACACACAGGCGTGTGCAAATGCAAAGACACAGTGACCCTGCCAGGAACACACTCATCCCCGCCTCACTGTTTGCCACTGGGTTCCTCCTAACAGTTCAATTATTTATCAGCCTCAACATACAAGGCTTTTCATTACAAATTTATTCTTCCTTCACAGCACCACTCTGTGTGAGGGCGGCAGGCAGTTCACTCATAGTGTGTGTGTGTGTGTGTGTGTGTGTGCGCCTTTTGGTGCCAAATCCGAGCCCAAATGTTGACGGGCTGCTGTATCACATGGTTTTGTCTATCCATTTTTAGCATTGGGCCTTTTTGGAGTGAAAGAGCAAAAAAGACTTTTGCCTCTGTAGGGCTGTCGTCCACAGAGCGTATTACATATATTAAACATATAACACACGTTACACATATTACACACCACATAGTATACATACCCATGTTGTATTTAACTGAATGTCTTCAAAGCAGCAGGATTAAACATTAATCATTACTTATTTGACATTGGTGATGTGTACAGGCAGATTCATAATCTTCTTTGCAGATTTTTTTTAAAGGAAAATTAGTAGGAAAAATAGTTAAATAAATAATAAATTACCAAAGAATAACCAGGACATTTATTACCTAAGAGATCATCAAATTGTGACAGATTATTTTCTTCCTGACAAACATCTTGCTCAGCAAAACTGGATAAAAATATGGTAATTTACTCAAATTCTTTTATTTGACCAGTATGACTACTGTATACCTTAAACTTTTTCAACAATGCTGTAGTTAAACGTCTCGCAACTACTTCTAATGAGTTTTCCTTTGCATATTTTCTGACAGAAATTTCAATTTCATGTTGTACTTTTTGTCTTTTCCTCTTGTCACTAGCCCACGGAGCAACATTTTGCTGATGACACACTCTTTAAAAGCACAAATTTCAGACCATTTTATCAATGTATCAACATTATAAACAGCGTCACACGACTGAGACTCACATGAAATGATCGTAACACCTCCTGCAGATGAAACAAACATCGTGTTATTTTCAGTCTCACTTTATTTAACGATGATGTGAAAAGTAAAGGCTGTCCATAACATTCAGACAAGAAAAGAAGAATGTTATTTAAATCCCCTCCCTCCCCATAACAACTAATGGCTCCAAAAATGTTCAGGTGTTCCAAGTGTGATACTTATTTTTATACAACTTTTTCATATCTATACCTCATCTGTACATAACATAGTTACAGATACTGTAAATTAAAAAAAACAAAAAAACAAAAAAAGGAAAAACAAAAAACGACTTCCAAGTATTCTTGTGGCGTAGTTGTGAAATATTTTCTACGTAAAAATGAGAATGTACTTAAAGATATTTTACATATACATATACTGTATATAGTTCTCTATTCGTTCTGTTAACAGAAAACAAGTTATTGCCCCTCTAGAACATGTTGCATTTAACAGGTTTTGTTTTACCATTTTAAGTTCTTAACTCAACTTAACTCCATGTGATAGCACATCGAACGGACAAAACAGTAACAGTATGGACCTGTGTGTTTTTCCACTTACGTTATATTGTTATATTTTTGGACATGTATGTTTCGTGTACTCCAGAAACCCTGATGATGACACATACAAAGATATAATTATATACGTATATGTCACTTTGATCTTGAAACTGAAAAGGTAAAAAGACCTGTGGCAAATACAAACCATCAGCATGACATTATTTATTACAGGAGTTATGAGCCCTTGACCTACCACAATTGCATTTGAACAATTTTTCACCCATGATGAAATGAATCATAATCGACGAAAAAGCCAGGGCACATAAAAAAAAATTAGAACAATACCTGATGATCTGCATTTGGCATTTCGGATGAATTAAAAAAAAAAAAAAGTAATTTTGTAATTTGGAGTGGGTTGATTGATCATTTGCTACTACCTTCACATTATTGCCCTCAGTGAATAACTGCTAAACCAGTAGCATAGTCGATGTGATGATGTTGAGTTCGTTCACTGAGAAACTTGGCATTGACGTGTGTGAAATGATCAACGAGGTCAAAAGAACTTAAATCTGTGTTTTGTAAGGTAAAACCAGACCGTAGATGTGGATTCGTCATGACAGTTGCAAAAACAGAGGTAACTCTGTGAATTATACATTTTATTTCATGCCATCTTGAGAAAGCCAAATACCAAATATTCCATACATGGACACCATCATCAGGGTATCAGCAAATTGTACACAATCACATATAATGTAATATATAAAATGTGCAGTTGGTTTTACTTCTCCTGAACGAAGAACCAACCCTCTGACAATGTCTCTCACTCACTTGGACAAGTGACGGTGATTCTCTGGTTGGCGAAGGTGCGGGGGGGGGGGGGGAAGCCGTGACTCCTTCAAAAGGTCTGTGCTCGAGGGGTTTCCCTGCTCCTGTGCTTCGCAGGGGCCGAAAAGGGGGAGGAGCTCTCGCAGGAAGTCACCCTGACATGTCCGACAGCAGCTCTCGTATCTCCCGCTGGCCTTCCAACTAAAAGACGTGATTGACAGGATTTCTGGTCAGACGCGGGCTCGCGGCTGGAATCCGGAGCCGTATCGGATCTCTCGCGCTGTCCCATGCATTGAGGCATTGGATTCGAATAACTCTATGACACGTACAATTTACAGATGTGTGGCCAAACTGTAGTTTGCTGGGTCAGCGCCATTATCACCCTATTATGTAGTGTGGGTCCGTCCGGCAGGCTACAATATAAGACAACAGGCACAGCGCTCAACAAACGCCTTAAAAACTAAAAACCAAGACACCAATGGTGAAACATATGCTGAGGACGAATCTTCTCACACTTGATAAAAAGTTCGTGTTTAGTCCCAGAGTCCCTGTTTGCTTTTCTCCCGCATGAGGACAGTTTTACAAAAGAAAACAATGGGGGGGAAGAAGAAGAAAAAAAAAGACAACATTGTGTCGATGACCGTTTTGCTCAGCGCAGCCTTCTTGGGTCGAGTTCTATGGCACTGGACTACATTTCCATAGCAACTGAGGTATGTTCACTGTTGCTAAGTGTGAAGTGATTTTTCATGACACTCAATATAATCTGTGAAAGAAAGCCCTGTGTCTGTGCTTTATGCTCTATCACCGTGACCAGCAGTGGTGTCATCACTGTCTTGGAAACTAAAAAGCGTATTACTCAAGGCCTGCCGTGTGTCTCGCTCGTTTCACCACAGCTCGTAGGGAAATTCAGGTCCGACGTTTAATCCGAGCTAGTTGGGGATCAGGTAGACCTACATCCTTTCCACTACTGCCACATGGGTTTGTCTGGAGAAGACGTTTCAGTTTGGAGTCTTGTTTGGACGTTGACACGAACCCCTTCGCCTTAAACTGTGCTGGTTAGCTCAGACCAGATGGACATCTTACCAGTATATGGTGGAGGAGATGGATCTGACCAGGCCCCTTCCTAATGCCTCGTCTGAAACGCACCAGAACTCATAAGGTGCAGTTTTGCGTTTTAAGTGTATATCTGAACGTGTGCATTTCCCGGCATATCACGCACATAAAAGACAACTGTGGAACACTCTTGTGGTGTCTCTTAGCTCTATTTCCTAACATATGCAGCCTTGGAGACCTGTTGAAAGGCATAGCATCAATATTCTGTATAACATGCTTTCCGAGGACATATTAAGCAAGTTGTAAAATATGAAAGGCCTATGCAAAGTCTGATGTGAAGTCTTTGATGAAAACCAGTGGTGCAAATTTAGCAAAGTGAAAAAAGAGTCATGTACTCCAAGTCAGTGGAATGGGCCCCTGGTACCTTTCATGTTTTGTGACTCACAGGCTTTGATGTATCTTACTTTTCTGCCCATGAGCACATTTATCAACACACTGCAACCAAGTAGTAAAGTTACACAAACCAATTAATATCTCTTTCATACAGATGTCTAAATCTTTGTTGGATGCTGCTTTCATTTGACATTTTTCATGACTACCTGCCTCTGTTACAAGCTCTACACTGAGAACCCTTTAATTGTCCATTCACAGCATACACAAAGCTTACAGTACATCAAAGTCATAAATTATTATATTTACATGTCTCAACAAGGTCGGGAAGGGTAGGGGAGTAAATTGGATGATTCCTATGATGGGTTCTGTAAATTCCACGTTTTCCGAGCCCGTATCCAGTCACCGAAGCAGTGAAATACTCGAGTTTGATGACAAGCTCACGTGTAGCCTTGAGCGCGTACATACAACAGATAAGGAACAAAAACGGACAATCCCTCCCTCTGAAGCAGATAAGGCTACAGGTCAGGTCAGGGCTGGTCCACTGCTGCTCTGCTATGGGGTTGTCATTGTGTGCGTGTGTGTGTGTGTGTGTGTGTGTCTTTGTGTATGCTTGTGTTTGGTTGACTATGCATATGTTTATATGCCTAGGCAAAGGGGAGCAGATGAACAAGGGGACACTGCTGTGAATCATGGGAGTTTGTAAGGGTCATCCAGTGCCCACTCTGTCTCCTCCCACCCCTTCCTGAATGAGGGTTTTCAGTACTCAAGAGAGGCCGGGGTGAAGAGACACAAAGTGTGAGCCTCTGGACCTGTCCTCACTCCTCTTCTCCCCCTGTCCTTCTTGTTCTGAGACAAAATACGCACGTACGCTGATGATATCAGTCTATTTGTTGTAGAAAAAAGGACCATTTATGTCTCCTCTGCAAAGAGCCAGGTGGGGGAGTGAACGAAGCTCACAGGCCAGAGACCATTACCCGGTAGGAAGGGGGCATGTGTCTGTGCCGTGGGCTGGAACCAGGGCTGCCGTTGGGGCTGGTGCAGCTGGCGTCGACCCCCCCTATGGAGGGTAGGTAGGCATGGTGAAGGATGGGCAGCTGCAAGGACAGTCGACGTTGTATGCTGCAAACACAGAGGGAACAGAACACCATAAGACGTAGAACTTAAATACATATGTACAACAGTGTATTACAACTTTGTGGTACAAATGTACTACTGTGTACCAATGTGTAATAACTATTAAAGTATTGTGACTTTCTACTTTTGCTTGACATTTTATTCAAAAAATGTAGGTACTGTTTCCTTTGCAATTTTACTAACCAACAATTTCCATTTTTTTTCTGGGTTAGAGACACAAAACACGAACAAATGTTAATTCATGACCTCAGTGTAGCTCTATATTAATTATTAATGATGAAAAATGGTGAAACTGGACCATTGCATTGAAATTTTGTTCATGTTTTTGAAATGCTGCTATCCCAGTTAATTGGATGCAATCAATTTATTATAGAAACGGTTAAACCATAAGGATCTTACTTGCATTTTACATTTTCTCAGTTATTTGTATGATTATGGTTGGGAATCACAGCTTTAGTAAAGAAAGAAAGGGTGAAAAAAAATAACTTATATGACAACTTTTGTTTGGATTTGGTGCTATATGTACTTTAATTTGGCACTAAATGTGCTTTATTTTCTGTAATCATTCTTTCAAAACTGCTCTTAAATATAAAAATAAAATCAAAATAATACATGGCAGGATTTTACATACACTACATAAGATCCCGGGGCAAAGTTTTTCACAATCTTTATCAATCAATTCACAACACAAGGACAGTGACAAAACAGGACAGAAAAAAAACGGAAAGAATGAGAAGAGAACAGACGAAGTGTAGTTCATCCAGGCCCTTAGCGATTTTTACAATTGTTGTCCCCGTATTCCTCATCGTACTCCTTTTCCCACCTCGCTCCGCTCCCTCCTTGCTCCCTAATCCGTGCCTCCCAGGTTCTGGGATCATCTGACAAAAAGAACATTTCATGCTTCCTCCTGGTGTGACAGTTCGCACCCTTCCCTGCCAGCGCCGGCGCCAGCGCGGTGCCAGCCGCTTGCAAGAAAATTGCATAACCAAATGCCGGTTACGTAAAAAATTATAAGGGGGGGGGGATTAAATTCAAGCTCATTCAACAATAGACCTAGAAACGTCTTAATTAGGTTAACTTTGAAATATTAATGACTTTCAGGCGTAGTCAGTTATCCTGACCTGTTCCATTTGTGATGGAAACTTTGTCTTGGAGGATTTTATTGTTAGTGTGTGTGTGTGTGTGTGTGTGTGTGTGTGTGTGTGGGGGGGGGGGGGGGGGGGGGGGGGGGTATTTGACATATCATTATACACATTATACACTTCACAGATCCATGCACCTGGTATGGGACTTTGCATTCATCAGAAAGTATCACCATTGTTCCTCCTCTACCTTTACTGTCTTCCTACCTCTTTTGTAACTTCTTTAGATTTGCCTCTTCTCTCTTTTCCTCTTCTCTCTCACTGCCTCTTCATCTCTCTTCCCCACATGTGATCAAACATTCATGCGGCATGGGAATAGCTGCGAGTGTTCCTTTACTTCTGTTCTCCTCCCTGTCTATTTTCAGAGCTGCTTCCAATGCGAGCTGTAAATCACTGGTTACATAAGCCTCTCAGAGTCTCTACCTCTTTCTTTCTCTCCTTCTCCTTAACTCTGTCCCTCTTTCCTATCTAAACATCCTTCTCTCTTAATCCATCTCGTCTCTTTGACTGCCCCCCCCCCCCCCGCCCACCTAGCTGTCCCTCCACGTTGTGCGTTGTTCTCCTGGTCTGATGGAGGGGGAGAGAGCTCCTAACCATGCGTGAAGCGTCCCCCAACATTGATGAAGTTGACATCCCTCAGCTTTGCTTCCTTATAAATAATAAGTGAATGCAGATCTGCGTTTGTCGCATGAGTGTTTTGAGCGTCCCAGGCCGTCTCCTTTCATAAGCTGGGACAACAAATCAATCGGCTGCACGCATGAGACGCACCAAACACACGAAACACACGAAACACGCTCACGTGTGCGTGCACGTTTGACTGTGATCATACATGCTGCATTAACTCCATCATAGTAGGAGAGTAAACATGCACTCTGTGGTGGTATGCATGTCGGTGTGTGTGTGTGTGGGGGGGGGGGAAATGTACAGAGCGAGTCAATGCTTTGGATCCGTTGCCAGAGCAACCGCCCGAGAGCCGCTGGTGGTTGTGATACGTATGACATGAAGTCTGATGAGGAGAGGGCAAGACAAAAGGAGAAAAAAGGGGGTGGGGGGTGCTGAACGGAAAAGGGAGATCTCACTGTTCTGGCGAGTTGATATCCTCCAGGGGACCTCTGTTTATTCTGGAAGGATCCATGGAGCCCCACTGCGCCTGAGGCTTCTGCTCCAAGTGGTTCTTCAGTATCGACTTCTCTCCGTCTGCATGGAAACGAACATGTAGACATCACAGCAACCATGACAGGCTGTCGTGGTGGTATCCGAGCAGCACGCCTGACACATGGGAGCAGATTGCATCTATGCTAATAACTTCGCTGACTGTTGCAGCCCAGCAAGATCGTTTTTTTCCCTCTCATGTTTGGAAGGGAGAGTATTCATAGACGTGGCTTGTATATGCAGGTTCTTGTTCGAGGTTGGTGTTAGCGCAGACAGACGCTTTTAGAGCTGCACCAAAGTCCAGACGAACATTTAGCTTTTTTCTGGGTCACACACTTTTCACACTTTTTTCTTGCACTTTGCGCCGCATGTCTATAAATAAATATATTAGCATTAGCATTATGATTATTATTATGACTTACACTTCACCACTTGGAACACAGTAACAGTGTTAGCCTGAATAATTCCTATAGAAGTCGTCTTTAACCCATATGGTGATGAAAATATTCCCTGAGCTGAGGCTTCCTGTTTCTAGCAGTTTCTGTGTGTCAGCTGACTGTTAGCGAGTTACTTTCCGTTCCCCCTAAAGGAAACAGATAATTTAATGAGTTCTGCATATGCATGGAGATATTTTAGGCATGACTTTTTTTTTTAGACTGACACCTGTGTGGGAGAAATCCAGAAATTAGAAATGGAAGCACAAAAGAAAGCATCATCCAGAGATGAAAAGACGCTTTCTTACATGCTTATATGATTCCTACCTTCCGTGTGTGTGTGTGTGTGTGTGTGTGTGTGCGCATGTTGCAGATGATGGTGAAACAGAACAAGAACTGCTGCAGCAAATAACCTTATGAATTTTCCGGAGTTGCAACTGGAGAGCTTTCTCCCCAGTTGTCCCAGATTTCCCAGCACTCGCTGACCTGATTCACTGATCACAGAACTCCACGCCCCGATTGGACATCGCAGCTCTTTGAACTATTTTCGAACAGACTGCTTCTCCTTTCTGGAGCAGTGGGTAGCGCTGTTGCCTCACAGCAAGAAGGTCGCAGGTTCAAGACCTCCTTGGGCCTGGGTCTGGGACCTTTCTGTGTGGAGTTTGCATGTTCTCCCCGTGTCTGCGTGGGTTTTCACCGGGTACTCCGGTTTCCTCCCACAATACAAAACATGCTCAGGTTAATTGGCAACTCTAAAATTGCCCGTAGGTGTGAGTGTGTGAGTGAATGGTGTGTGTGCCCCACGATTGGCTGGCGACCATCTGGGGTGTATCCCTGCCTCTCGCCGTAACGCGCTGGGATAGGCTCCAGCAGACCCCTGCGACCCTAATGAGGAATAAGCAGGTATAGAAAATGGATGGATGGATGCTTCTCCTTTCATTTAGGAAAAAAAAAACTTTAAACTTGTAGCTCTCATAGCAAATACACAATATCTGTACACTTCAATGTGGTTTCAGACAACCTCTGAACATGCAGTTTTTATTCAAACCAATTATCAATCAATTATCGTATTATCTGTTCATTCTAGTCCATAAAATTTAAGCTTTAAAAACATGGTAATTTATTTAAAGGGCCCCTATTTTGCCATTTTCCTACTTTAATACTTTTTGTGGTCCAATTATATGCATAAAAAAAGCCAAAAGTAGCTATTTAGCTGTAGCAGCAATGCAGGCTGCCTTCTCACACACTCACTCAATAACTCATTGAGTCGGTTTTAAGTGATTGAAAAAGTTGATTTAATTTCGTTTCCTTTCTAAGCAGCTGTGGCTTGGCACCGACCCGGGCGACAACGACCGGTACGCACAAATAGTTCAAAATAAAAAGCCCCTTGGATCGATGCCGTGATGAAGGCTAAAATGAGGCCTGGGCTGCCAATCTGTCAGAAAAAAAACAACACTTTTTCCACCTTGACTGCCATCCGCTGGTGTTTTACAGCGTCGCTATGTTCCCCCCCCGATGTCCTCATCCTAAGAGACGCCACAGACCTGCTGTGACCAAACGTTCCCGTCGTCACCTGCAGCCGACCGGAGCTGCAGGTCCTTCACGTCGCTGCTCTGAAAGCGGCGTCAAACTTTCTGTGAAGCCGCTCTATATACAAATAGAGCATGTACGAAGCCCTTTCTTACAGGAGGAAACGTGTCCAAGCTTTTGACTCGTGCTTCATTATTATATTATGAGTAAAATAGAACAATATGCACCGTATAGTTATAAAATGTCATTTTGGATATTCCACAAGTTGTACTGATTGGATTAGTTTTTTTTTTTTTTTTTTTTACTTTAAGGCCAATATCTTACCTTTGCCGTCTGTGAAGTTGCGTATGCTGAGGATGTTGTTGGCGTCTGGGTAATGATTCTGCTTGATGTAGGGGGTTTTCTCCGGGGTGTCCTGCAGCTGCATGGTCACTTCCTCCAGCTCCTTGTCCAGCTGTTGACAAAAAAAAAAAAAACTGTCATGTGGTGTATCCCTAAAAACTAGGTACCAGATAGTTTAAGTCTCTTACAAAGTTTCATATGCTATCATCTAGTTTAGCATTCTAGATCTGATAAGGTTAGGTTAATTGAAAACATGGAAAATACAAAATTGTTCGGATGACCCCAAACTTTTAAACAGCAGCTTATGTTAATGTGTATTGAGGGTATGCAATGGAGCTGATATAAAAGATACTATCAATGATAAAAGGTCCCATATTTTACACTTTGTACCAGTAAAATATGTTGGATCTATTCAACAAAATCCTGCAACTGCTTCTTTACATTTCAACATACACGAGGCGTCTACATCGTCTTGCAGAGACCTTGAACAAAAGCACCAATTAATCTGTGTGACATCTGAGACGAGGCCAAACTGTTTGCTCAGGGATTTGTCCAAACGTCACTCAATGCCAGCGTTACCGAGCGTTTAGAAGAAACGAACCAGACGACTTACAGCTCGCCACAAAGGCTGTTAACTCAAATGTCTAATCCTCCATATTCTCTCTAACTTCTGTTCCCGCTTCAGCCTCCTGCAGCTGCCTGCAGCCTGCTGCAGCCGTCTGCAGCCTCCTCCTCCTGCAGCCTCCTGCAGCCTGCTGCAGCCTCCTGCAGCCTCCTCCTCCTGCAGCCTCCTGCAGCCTCCTGCAGCCTCCTGCAGCCGCCTGCAGCCTCCTGCAGCCTGCTGCAGCCTCCTGCAGCCTCCTGCAGCCTCCTGCAGCCTCCTGCAGTCTCTGACCTCTGTGATCCTCATGCGCAGCCGGTGGTTGTCGGTCTGCAGCCCGTCCAGTCGGGACGTGTTGGCCTGGTTGACGCTGGTGACGGACGTGGACGTCTTGGAGTCTTCCTTCTTCTGGTTCTGGGTGAACTTTAACCTCCGGTTCTGGGTGGCTGCGTCTGGGTTGGTTCTCATGGTGATGAACTGGAACATGGTGCATTCATGGGTAAGTCGCAGAAAAGCCAACATGGTACATCCATTTGAATCATGGGAAAGTTAGCAGAAGTAAGATGTAGTAACATAGCTATTACTATGTTAAAGTTAGTAGAACTTACAGTTGATGTGACAAAAAGCAGCATTTAGATTTGAGCAAACTTGAGATGTTTAGTTTATTTTTCCAACTTAAAGGTTTGTTGCATTGAAATTTTTGAGTTGACACAACTCAGTATTGATTAGACTATTGGTACAAACTGTATTGGCTCCAGCTGCACAGCCGGTAGACTAAGAAAGCTATAACACTTCACTTATTTTGTGAATGTGTTAATATATTAAAATGCATTTTTGGGCAAATACCTTGGGGACAAAGACCAGGCAGAGTGTGATGGTGCTGCAGAAGATGATGACCAGCGCCACGATGCAGAACTGCACGTTGGGCTGGTCCCGGGTCAGAAAGGACACGGCGGCGCCGATGATGCACATGATGCCCACGTTGTACACGCTCATCCCGATGTATTTGCTGTCGTTGAGAGCCGGGATGCTGACGTTCCTGGTCTCCCAGGCCAGGAAACAGCCGAACAGCTGCAGGTAGAAGGGAAAAACGGCTTACACGGACATCTCACTTCTGTAGGAAGACCGATGAAATATTCATGTTCCTATGATGTTCATTATTCTTGGTAATGTATCAGAGGTTGTGACTACACCATTCATTTCACTTAGCCTTAAGAAACACTTTACTATGTGATGAAGCCTGGATCCCCGTTTAGAGCAGCTGTTTCATGGTAGTCAAATGTGCATTTACTGGTCCCTCCAGGATCCTTTTGTGATTACTGCAGCCAAAAACGCCTGGTTTTAAAGAGACTTTTCTCAATAGTTGTGATATAACTAGCGATGTTTATTGGCTCATTTTGCAGTTAAATTGCCAGAAATGGAATGGAAAAAAAAAACATTGGCAAAAAAAAGAAAAATGTGTTTAAACCGCTACCAATGGAGAGCTATAAATGTCATGTGTAGAGACGTATGCATGTCTCAGAAATACTTATACTTCTGTATCAATTTAAAAAAAAAAGTAATAAAATTCTGACATGAAAACTGTGTTAATTAGTATACAGAAAATCTCAAATTGAGTTCCTAATAAGCCCTCATATGCGTTATTAAATAAACTTTAGTCCACCATTAGCATCAAATGAAAATGGTCAATAAACCCATTACAATAAATACATTATAATGCAATGATGTGCTGAAACGTGCTAATGAGACCAAAATCATAAGTGGCCATTTCATATTAGAAAAATTCCAGCAAACGAAAGAACACTGCAAGCTTCCTCCAAATGAGATTTCTCGATTTGGTGCTAATTGTGGTGAGTTCTGAATCAGAGTTTCCTGGAGGGAAGGAGAGCGCTGGGAGTGAAGTGGCTGTTTGTGATTTTAGACGCTGTGAGCTGTGTGAGGTGTCCTGCTGCTTATTCAAAGTTTAACCGCGCAATTAAAAGAGCAGCCGTCAAGGATTAGTGCTCTTCAGGTGTGTGTGTGTGTGTGTGTGTGTGTGTGTGTGTCCCCACTTCCTCATTGCTGTTCTCCTCCTCACGTCTTCACTCTTCCTCCGTCTCTCTGTCTTTATTTTTTTTTATTTTCCCCGTGGTTTTATTTCACTCAGTCTGCTCCGGATGACGCTCCGGATGATTTATTGCCGTGTCTCCCTCCTCCCCAACGCCGCCCGTGGATGTACTGAGGTTTGCATAATTTACAGATGCGCCTGCTTCACGCAGGTTGTCGAACACGCCACGTTGTGAAAGGGAAAATGTCTAAGATCAGAAACGCCGTGACAGGTACATGTCCAGGTACGGCCTATTGGCTGCAATCCCTCACCGACAATTTTAATTTAAAATATTCGTCATGTTAATTGTGATCACATTAGCTTGTTCGTTGTGTTTGTTGATCTGGTGCAGTAAAAACTCATTATAGTAAAACATCTGCATTAACAGGCATGTACAGGTGGAACTGTGATCTACCAAATAATAACCCAGCCATTTATTTTCGTTCAATCACTTAACAGATCAGACGTTTATTTGGTACCTGGTGGCAATTTTTGGACAGGAGATGAATTCCTACCAGAAAAAAATTTGGTAATTTGCTCAAATTCTTTGAAGATTACTGCAAAAAAAAAATGTTGAAAAAAAAAATTTTGAATTTCATGTTAAACGTTTGAGCAAAATTAGCTGAAGAAAAAAGTGCAGCATCTGTGGTCATGTCTTCTTCCTTACGGATTAAGGATTTATTAGATATTTATCAGAACATACACCTGCACCTGCGGTTAGTTAATAAGTTTGGTCGTTTACAACGCGTTAGAGCTCGGTGGAAGTTTGCAGCGCGCTGTTCTCTCACCATCAGCAGGCCCTTGTAGGCGTAGACGATGCCCAGCCAAATGGTCATGTGGGTGTTCTCACAGTGCTCCAGGAAGGGACGGATGGCGATGTCTCGGCCTTGGGGGTCCGCCTGTCGACGACACACACACACACCCACACACACACACACAATACAGATCAGACGAGATGAACAATAGGGCGGCGTTGACCTGGAGGAACATTAAAAAACCAACGGAGGGAAAGAAAAAAACACCCAATGAGGGAATCCTCAACAACTCGAGCAGCTTCCTCGCTAATCTCTACTTTAACAGATCGTCCGCTGCTGGTCAGGATGGACGTCGCCTCAGCGATCAAGCGTCCAGGTGTGACGTCACACCGCGGCCCACACCGGGCTCCTCTGAAGTCGGCTGGAGTCGAATTAATCTGTGCTTAGGACGCTAATGGCCACGACTAATGGGGCTTATTCATTAATGTGATTTACACCTCCTCCTTTTCTCTCTCGTCTCGACGCCCGCTCGCCGTCACGCCGCCGCCAGCCCGTCCTGCCCCCCGTCTCCCCGTCCTCACAGCTGCAGAAAGTCAGGTGACTCGCGGGGCAAATTAGCACCTGAGGTGGATATTAACACGCCCTGTTTCTCCCGCTCTCTCTCTAAAAGCGGCGTTAATAAGAGCATTATTTGGGCCCCGTGGATTCATCATACCAGTGTATCAACGCTGACACTCGCTGTAAGGTTGGCCATAATGCCGTGTGTGTGTGTGTGTGTCTGTGTGTGTGTCTTAAGGCTTACACTAAGACATGTCTAATGGCTCAGCAGATGGTGTGTGTGTGTGTGTGTGCATGTGTGTGTGTGTGAAGACATCTACAGTATAATGCTTTATGTGCTGGAACCCACTTCATAAGCAATTCCCTTTAAGGCAGAAAGCAAGATGAGGAATGGTGCGGAGAGATGGAAAACACACACACACACACACACACACACACACACACACACACTGTTAGTCTAGTCTGTTCAGTTATGTGCCGCATGTAAATTCTCTCTAACCTTCAACAAATACACACCTTTCAATGTGTTCCTCTAATCATTTTACCCCAGTATTCTCCGTGCGGCTCACGTTAATGGAAATCGCAGCCATCCACGCCTGCCTCTGTAACACTGATGGCTTTATATTAGCCATATTCTATAGGAGGATCATGTAAAATGGGAAATTGGTGCTTAAAGAGCAACACTGACTCACCCGATACAGACGGGAAATTGGTTTCTGCCGTACAACTTCCGCGTACCCTTGAAGTCCTACATTATAGTGCAGTTCTCTGGCTTTAATTCCCAAAGCAGATTTCTCCTTTATGCCTCAACTTTCACACAAAGTTCCTCCTGCGGCTTGAACTTTCTCTCTAAAAACATTGGATATCCAATCCTGCAAACGGATTACATATGCAGTTACACGGCATGCGTAAGGAATTATGAAACATGGTCGTAGAAAGTGACAAATGTCAATAGTTTTTCAACACACACTTTGCATTTGTTCATAATGTGTTATTCGCCTGTAATGCATTGGATTTTCCCTTGTAACATGTAGGAAAATCCATCAATAACCTGATGCTGAAACACATAGAAGTGAAGCTCTACATATTAACTAACATGTCGAATGATTTACTGGACTCTGCATAAATGCACCAAACTATAGAATGACGTGTAAATTATATTTTCACATTTTGCAGCCTGCAACGTGGCTCACAGATTTACTGCATCTTCCTCATTTATGCAACGTCTTATTCAAACAACAATGCTCTGAGAAATCACACTTTAGTTGCAAATCTTTTCATTCAGTATGAGAAACACATTCTGCATCTGTGCTTTTTCTTTCTTCTTTTTTTTGCACAGCCCCGGCTCCCAGCAAAACTTGTGTCGCTAACAACGGAACGATAAGACAAAATGAGATATAATGCTTATTAGGCTCGGGTCTCTATCGCTGCAGAGCAGACAGGAGCTCGCGCTTTTTTTTTTTTTTTTTTTTTTTTCGGAGGGAAGCTGTCTGGGGAGTTGCCAGGCAACAGGGCTGTAGGCGGCAGCCGGGCGATGGCGGCAAACGTGCCCGTTCACTGTCATTTCTCACAGCATTAGCCCTCTAACGGGATCACTCTGGGAGGGCTGGAGCCGGCACGGAGCTGGCACGCCGTCAATGGTGGAGGGATGGAGCGAGACGAGGCCGTGCAGGGAGGGGGGGAGGAGGGGGAGGAAGAGGAGGATGAAGGAAAACAGGAGTGGAAGAATGAAGGCAGAGTGATGGCGTGCACAGAAGCAGGAGAAATAGATCTGGTCAATGCAATTTAACAGTGAGTTAAAGTCAAGGGAGGACAAATTCAAAAGGTGAAAAGACGATGTTTAAGAGTTTAAAACAACTTTTTATGCATTTTAGGCTTTTAGAAAAGCCACAGCAGGGTCTGGGATCAGGGTTATTTTTGCACAGGTTTAGTCTTTTACATTGCAGTGTAATTTATAAAATCAGCACTTTGTTAAAAATGCTGAAATGTAATTAGTTAGGATGATACATATAGCATCGCTGTGAATAAACACACAGAGAAACACACAATGTGAAAAAACTAAATCAGATGCACATGTTGTATATATATCATATCTTTGATGAGCTTGTTTCCTACACGTGATTTTTCCCAACATGGCACATGAAAGCGGAGGTGGGAACCTCTTCTTAAACTTGGGAATTAGTTCCTGAAACGTCTGCAGCCACTCCAACTCCAACCCGACATCATGCTCTCGATGCTAACGCCCATGCGTGCTTCTGTTCTATTTCGGGTTCTTTGATAATGAAGCTTCGTGAATGGGACGCTGTTCAGCAGTTCCCACGCAACCACGGAGTACCTTGTGCAAACATAAAAATAGACATGAATCAGCGGCGTAGCAGCAAACTACAGGCCCTGTGCACCGCTAACGTTAGCCTATCTATGCCAGGTAGTGCACATTATACTGATGACTGGTTCTTTCATTCACCATCTGGTTTGTGCACTAACATATAAATTATTAACTAATTAACAGGAGGGTCTGATTCATCCATCAAAAAGGTCAGCTTCACTTTTCCTCCCACTACCACACATACATATGAATCTATAGATCTTTAATAGGATCTATCTATATATCCATATTATGATCTATATAACATATAGATACTCTCATCTCTGAGTGCTGTCTTTTGCACATTGGAATGTTAAATACAAATCCACAGAGGATGTTATACGTTATTTTTTTACAGGCTGAGTACGTATTACATCATTTATCTCCATTTAAATGATGGTAATATTGTTTTTGGGGAATTTATTCCCCTTTGAACTCCCAAAACATTATTTGCTGCAAAAGAAAAAACAAAAAAAGCCCATTTGTAAGATCAGCAACATCTCTATCACTAACCCTCTGACCTCCTGTTCAGAAATCTGAATATTCGTTCAATACACGACATAAATATTAATCCGATGGATCTGTTTATGTATAAAGGATGTTTTTTTTATCAACTATCATCAATTAGCGACTTCTTAAATCTGTAATATCTAATAATACCAGACACCTTCCTTTATCCACAATGGAACATGGCCACAACTCCAAAATCATATTTAAATAATGTGTATATGTGTATGTACTTTATATTCTTCTATACTTAATTATTTGCTTTTGTTGGATATTCAACATCTATCAATGCTCTGTTTCTCTGCTCTGTCTATTTTATTGCATCCTTCTAAATCATGATGATTTATTTTATTTTATTTCTATAGGTTTTATGTCTATATGTTTTATAAAAAAGTTAAATGGAATAACAGAAATATAATGTGGAGGATGAGGCGACAGGATCCATCATCTGCCCGGAGAACCAGGACAGCAAAAACAAAAAAAACACCTTAAACCTTAAGACAGTTTTTAATGTTCCGTTTAAAGCTCAACAGCATAGTAAAGAAAGGAAGGAGCGGAGACACACGCCAACAAGTGAGGGAGGAAATAGAGAGATCACTCATTGTCACCTGCAGCTACTTCACACAGAGGTGTGTGTGTGTGTGTGTGTGTGTGTGTGTGTGTGTGTGTGTTGCGGTACGTGTGTGTACAGATGAGCTGCAGGCAAACACAGACAGAAACACTCCATCACTCACGGCTATTAGAACACAGGAGATTCCGCCGTGGTGAAACCACCAGGACGAGCCGTGTGGGCGGAGCTTTGTGGCAATCTGTGTCAGTGTGGTATTCTGAAGGGCTGATAAAAAAAATGAAAGAGAAAGCAGGGAAAGCCATGGAAGTAAGCCAGGAGGAAAATAATAAAAAATAAAAAAACTGAACAAAGCAAGTCTACAATAGAGGGTTTTTTTTCCTCAAGGGAGATTGTGGAAGTTTTATCATAAAAATAAAAAAAACCTGCATAACTTTACTGTGCTGTGATGACTCCAGGGATTAAAATAATTTACATGCATGTATGCGGAGGGTATTGAATTTATGTCACATGCTGCATCATTGTGTTTTTATGACCTTAGATTGAGCTGATCCTGTCAGGGTTCTACAGTAGCCTGGAATGGACATTAGAGGGTAACTGTACCTTTAAGAGAAACTGTTTTAGGCCTCAAAAAGATGCAAGAAAAGACAAACCATACCTTATGTGCTTTCCTGCAATTTCAAAGGAAATAGCTGATTCCTAGTCCCAAATATTTAGCATATTAAGAAATGTGTGACAAGGATAGAGGCATCTAAAGAGCGAGCGAGGGAATGAGCCAAATCAGGAAGTGAGACGTGTGAAGAGAAACACACACATTAACAGCACAGAGGGCGACGAGGTGGCAACATGAAAGACGTCCCGGTGCCACGGTGATTCGTCAGAAGACAGCGAGCGCCGTTCTCTGAGAAATCATTTCCACACGTTACACTGAGGGTTGGTAGGCAAACAAAAGGAATCAGGCAGGTTGTTTCACATGTGAATTCACCTGAGAAGCTGCACAGCAGGTACAGGGGACTATGTTTTTTAATGCACTAAAGGAAGTGCTTTAACCTCTGCCTCCACACTCAGGGGGTGAACATTAGGTGACGTGGCACCTGTCAGGGTCTGAATCAGCAAAAAAAAGAACTGCACCATTCACATAAACTATATCTGGCTCAATTTATAAAACTTATATTTAACTGGAGCAGGAAGTTGGAAAAGTTTGGCCAAATGAGGATGTGTTGGACTGTTGCATAGTCTGAATAGAGAAAGTGTACATGGACATACACTGAGATAAGAAGAGACTTGCAAATACAGTTATTATAAGAAAAAGGCTCCAATTTAATGTGGATTTCAATCGACATATCAGTGTTTAAATTGTGTAGATCTTATCTGTACATATTTTATGTAAAGTGTAAATTGGGGGGTTCTATTAGGTGATAGTGCTGGGATTTCCCGAGGGTCTGTGACTGCATCTTGGAGAAAGATGGCTGCCCTGTCTTACGTTGGCTGCAGCGTCGGTGCAGGAAGAAAATGGGACAACGGAGCTTTGAATTGTAACGAAAAAAATAATTCCACAAAAAAGGATGCACGCCACTGTGCCACATGCAAGCTGTGTGCGAAAGCGGAGGTTTATTTGACAAACAGAGCGACGTGAACCACAGACACACAGATGCTCCCTGCTTTTTATAGACAGATGAAGAGCGCCGTAAAAACATGAGACTGAAGCTAAGCTGCATTGTAATAAAGCTGCTTTCAGTGTGTAAAACACGTGGCACATGCTGGGGACACATCACAGAACTGCTGTCATCCTGCTGGCAGCATCCAACAGACCTGAGAGCATTCATATTATTGACAAGCTCAAACTTTATTGATTTTTTTTTTAATAACATGGACCAGGTCCTCTACTATCTTTTCTCCTTGGATTTCCTCACCTTGTAAAACTAGAGGCGCGGCTGTGTGTGTGTGTGTGTGTGTGCAGCTGAGCACAGAATGCATATGGTGGAACACATAACATCTATTGTGTTTGCCACAATTTCTTCTTAATATCGATACGATCACTTATTTGCATTGCAAGTTGATTTTAGATTGATGTGAGCAACCTATCCTCTATTTGTCTAACAAATATAAAGAAAATATCACATCGCTGTTAAACTTTACTGAAGACTTTCCATAGGGAGAGAAGATGGAAATACTCAGTGATGAAGGGAAGTGATGGAGGAGCTGAGGGAGACAGGGGGGGGGGGGGGTGGGGGGGGGGGGTTAATGCCGCCGGCCAGGGCCGACCTACATGCAGAGGGCCGTGGTGGCAGGACGGCAGGATGCTGCTGGCGTTCCAAGCCATGTGGGCCTCAGCCATCCCACTGCGTGTGTGTGTATGTGTGTGTGTGTGTGTGTGCTTCATTGTAGAGTCCCAGTCACATCAGATGGGTGACCAGGAAATTCCAGTCCAATGTTTCAATCTTTAATCTTCATTAAAGTACAGAATTCCGCTTCCGTCCCTTTAAAGACTCCCCTCCCCACTAATGATGATAAAATGATCTCTTTACATGGATGCAGCTGCATTTTAATATTCCTGCTCTCTTGCTTGCTTGAGCATCCACTGCCTTCTTTCTTCCTTTTTTTCCCATACAAGCCTGTAATCCCATTTGAGGACTAATCCTTCTGATAGAACCGTGGCCCAACGACCTTCTACTCACCACTGCGCCAAATTGGCAGTGGCATGATTTGAAAGGATTGTTTCCCCCGTTATTCTCCTCTCTGCGAGTAACTGGCACAATGCTTTTTCTTTTTTCTCTATTCGACAAAAGGACTGATTCTACTGTGGTTCAGATGACTGGCAGACCTGCAGGTGCCCTGAGACTCATGCACGGCCACTAACAGCTGGATCAGGGTCAGTTCGCCTCTTTCTATCCTGGAATGACTGCAGACGTAGACGTGCATTATATGCATCTCTCCGCACCATTGAACCGGTCGTGATGTGGAATTGTGCATGTCAAGTCTCACGTTTGACCCGAGACTTATGTTTTAGTGCCTTTGCTGGCATCTGATTGCTGTGCAGTGGAAATTAACGGCCACGCCATCAAGGAAAATCACCGCTCAGTGATAAAATATCAGTTACTGCGCTCCTGACAGGGTTGAACAGCAGGAAGTCATTTTAAAAAAAGGGCCAATATGCGACTTTCCCATATTCATTTAATCCTAAAGGTGTTTTATATTGCTGAGTCGCATACCATTTTCTAACCTAGAGAAATTCATAATTTTAACGCTAATATTAATAAAAATGTTATAGTAAATGGCTGCCTCTCAATGTCCACTGTGCACATTAGTCATTTTTAAAGTACTTTTTATCACATCTTGCACATCCTAACTGCCTTACCTCTGTGTGTGACAAACTGTACATGTTGTTGATGGTTGAAGCGAGTAAAACACTGTGACAGAAAGGAATTATGGAAAGTTTAAGGTGGAGAAATAAAATAAAAATAAATCTTTCAGACGAGCTGCTCCTAACACAACACAACCCACTGCCCTGTCCTCATACTCACATATGCTAAAAGCTCAGAAAGGACACACACACACATGTGCACACACACACACACACACACACACACACACACACACACACACACACACACACACACACACACATGTGCACACACGCCAAGTGTTATTTCAGCATCAGGATAGAAAAAGTAGACAAACTTAGTCACTTATGTATTCTCTCACACACAAGTACATTACAATAAAATATGCACACAGTGTGAACAACACACACACACACACACACACACACACACACACACACACATGCGGGTGCAGCTCCCTGGGCTCCAGCAGGGAACTACCTTAACTGATTTATTAAGAGCTAAACGCATCATTAGTGTAAGCGGCTAACCCTGAACATCGGGCTCATTAGAATATGCTAATGTGCTGGTAGAGCCTGGCAGGCCGAGGCTTCTGTTATCACGGCCGCGTGTTCTTATCCCGCTTTTCTTCGGCAGAGCCGTGGCTGAGAGCCGTACGTCAGCGGGCTACATCGCTATGGGCTGGAGAGCGGTGTCCTCCTCTGGGTTGGTTCGTTTCATCCGATGTGTGTGTGTGTGTGTGTGTGTGTGTGTGTACGTTCGGAAGGAAATCGAGTTCTTTGAAGGGAATTCACACATGCTGAATTACCTCGAAGGCGAAGAGTGCTCACATGCCATTTCCATATTTAAAAAATCACCCACAAGTGTTTTATCTCTCTGACCCAAATACAGCAGTACTCTGATCACCTGCAACAGGTGGCCACATATACAGCAAATAATGTCCATTCATTAGTGCAGCTTTAAACATAAATTATTAATGCACACTATTTTTCTTTATTGTGTAGCACCTCAGGTCAATGAAACCATCGTCCACACAAACTTCATTTAAAACCTGGCTGTTTTTTTATTATTATTATTTTGGGGGCCACAGGATCCAGACTCAGGATTTGTAGCCGTGTAGAACTCATGAATCCTGGCCGATTCACGGAAAAGCGCCAAGCAGCAGGGATAATCCATCAGACATGACGAGTCGCCCTCACACATCACCTCTCTTTCATTTCCCTCCTTTTTTTTTTTTCGGTGGGCCATGTTCCAGCCTGCAGACAGGCCGGTGTTTGATGACTCCAAACGTCATCTCCAGGACAGGCGGACAACACGTCACCTTGTAGGTGGCGTCGGGAGGCGTCGGGAATAACACACCAGCAGCAGATATTCCAAACAGTCAAACAGGATTTCTTCTGCATAATTCAGCTCCAGCTCCAGAGATGACATTAACAGATAACCTTTTGCCCTCTTCTTATTTCCTCTTTTCACGGCTATAATACTTGATTTGGTTTGCTACCCAAACGCCCTTTGGCTTCCGTCCTTTATTGCAAACCAGTCCCACTAATTATGGCGCACAATACACTCAAATAAAAGCCCAACATTATTATGTCAGTAATAACCCCTTACTACATTTCCCATCATCCTTCGGCAAAGAAATGCAGCCTCTACCGCTAGGAAATAACCCCCAACCCTGTTTACACTGTCTCATACAAACACCACCTTATTATATCATGTAATATCTTTCCCAGGAAATGACTGGAAACGATCCGCCATGTTAACATTAATTAAACAGGCGGGCCTTCTGTATACGTGCAGCAGCAATATGTTCACCCGATGAATTCATTTGCTTGCAGATACTTGCCGCTCCAGTGGCTAATAACATCAAATGCAACGGTGCTTCGGCACAATAAGAAAGCCGACTATAAATGACCTATTTCAACCTTCCTGCAGCGGGAGGGCAAATCTCCACTGAGCGTGTTCACATGTCGTCTTCCGTGATGTCGCATTGCCCATGATGCACCTCCAGTAGAGGGAACCCGCACAGTCGTCCTTTTTAGGAATCTGTCTCTTTCTCTCCGCCTCTCGCTCCGTCCCCTGCAAACCCGGAGCGGTAATTGAGTCCTTTGAGGCCGTGAGTTGCCATGAGTCCTGTGTTGTGGCTGCTTAATTGGCTGTGTTATTCACTACGAGCCGCGGCACGCTGCGTGTTCGCGGTGCAGACCTGCCGGTACGGTTTGTCTGTGGATGGCGGCGTCCCACTCTGTGCATTCATATATATATATATATATGTGTGTGTGTGTGTGTGTGTGTGACCTTTTCATCATCCAACTCTTCCTCGTGCTCCTCAGCCTTTCTCCAGTCCCTTCCTTTCGATGTCTTTGATCTACTTTTTCTTAATCACAGATTCAATCTAAATTACTACTTTTTTTGCCGAAAGGCTAAGAAATGTATTATGTGTTGCTCCTCGACCCGGTTTTTTAGGATGTTGTAAAGCGCCAAGCGTAATGACGAGGTGTTCAAGCTCTGTCATTTGATTTTTTTTTTTTTCTAAGCACCAAAATTCATTTAATGTAGTACATGAAATGAGTTTTGTAAAAGTACATTTCCTCTCTCTGGAGAGAACAGGTTGTTCTCCTTTGATTTTGGCTGATTTGAATTGCTGAAAAAAATCAAGGGTGGCGTCGACTGTATAGTTGTGACATCACAACTTCACCTACATCCTGACATCCTGATGCATTGTAAGGCCGTGTTCATTCCTCTGTGGATTGTTCTGAAACACCCAGAGCTCCTATATGCATAAAGCAATTTAAAATCTCACCTCCTTTGTGACCTTTAAACATAGAGACACAGGAAACCAGCAGAGGAGACCTGTGTCTTGGTGTCTTTCATTTAGACTTTTCTTTTTTTTTTTTTTTTACTTCAGAGAAGTTGAATAAATCTTTTACAACTATGGCGAAGTTTCTCCCTCTGTCTTTCCACCAGCCAAGATGTGACCCATTTAAACGGCTTGTTAGGACAGAGGTTTTCTGCAGCGCTAGCCTCACACACACACACACACACACACACACACACACACACGAGTGTGTGAGTGTATTGAAGTTAATGGATGCAGACAGTGTAATTCATCACCTCTCCTCTGCAAACCCTGTCCACCGGCCTTGGCTACAGTGCAGGACTCTACAGAGCTACACTGTCCTGCAAAAAGGTGCAATTACTGTACATGAATCTTCTGGGATTAAGTAACAGCATCCTGACACGAGTCAAGTGACCAATCTTATTTCAGCCTCATGTGTTCTCTAGCTGGACAAAGGTCTCTCAGTAGGTGGGGAGTTGACTTCAAGAAAAGATTCCACCTCAGTGGAAAATACCACTTATACTCAGCTTGACATTACCATATACATGTATACATATGTGCTATAGAAGCCCTGCAGACTGGGCACTATTCCTTCACTTTTTATCCAGCTCATCTTCTTCTCTCCTCTCCAGGTTCCTCCTACTCTCGTGACTCCATCTCCATTGTTCAAGTCCTTTTCTCTCTTCATTTATTTATTTTCAGTTACCCACATGGTCCATTGTACTTTTGCATCTCATATTTACCTTAACACGCTACTGTCTCGCTTCCCTCCCTCCTCCATTCCTATGCCCTCTCCATTCTCTCTGCTCTACGGTCCCGATCCGTTTGCCTTTGGGCTCCAGCCGCTCGCTCGACCTTGGGGAGAGATCTAATGATGCAGAAACGTGGCGGTGCTCTGCGGGAGATCCACGATGCGCCATGGGAGCATGAGGAAGGAGGAGGAGAGCGCGCGTACGAACATTTGCAGCCATGCACAGCTGCAAAAAGCTGCGATTCAACATGTATGTGTCAGGGGCAAGAATATGGCCAACACGCAAGGAGAACAGAGTCATATGATAGCAGCATCAATAGCAGCCTCAAGGAGCTGACACAGTGGGTTCAATGCCATTGGCTTAATATGACAGTCCCTCCAACACCTCACGGCCTCTGCATGGAACACACACACGCACAGACTCACACACACACACATGCACACATGCACATACCCACACAAGAGTGGTGAGTCACAGACTCCCAGGGGCATCTCTCCACCTAGCTAAATCTTGGCTCTGACAAACACAACACCTTATGGTTAGCTACTGGTGCCCAAGGAGAAACTGTAACACAGGATCCTCATTCCCTCCCCAGCAGCACACGCTGCATCACGGCGTCCCGCTGCATGCTGTATGCCGTACCATATACATGCGATTAGGTAGCCGTCACGCTAAGCGGGTGGAAGATTTACACCATGCATAGTTTGTGTGTCTGAGGCAGAGGAGGAGATATGGTATATAAACACTAGTGTGTGTACAGTAGCCGCTGATCAGTCGTCCTGCTACATCAGCAGCAGGCAGGAAATCCATAACAGCTTAACAGTCAATTACTCCAGCTGTCATGGTGCTGCCGTGGCCCGGCTCCCCAAGGACAGCAGTCACTCACACAAATCACGGCCGAGGAGGACCCCACCTGAGTCATGGATAACCGAGGTGAGCTATAGCTGCAGATGGGAGGGGGGCGGTGGGGGGGTGGGGGGTTACGCCCTGGTGATGGATCACTGCAGCACCACGATGGGCCTCACATGCACATTGGTAGTTAAATAATCCCATCCTACCCTAAGGCCCCAAAAACACAACATTTATTTTCATGTCAACACTTTTGCTGTTGGGTTGCCTGTAATGTCATATGTAACGTTGGTTTGACATATCATAGAACAAGTCATTTAGCTCATTCGTAATAAATGGTCCAACATTTATAGCTCCACATACCTCAGTCATGGTTACCACACTTACTCTGTACAGGCCCACCTCAGTTCTAGCCTTCGTGCAGCCTTTAGATATCGTAATTCCCCTTAGCTTTTAAAGTGTTATTGAACTTTAGTTGCCACAAATAAAAAAAAAATATATTTGTTTGCTCTCAAAAATCGAAATGGAGCAGCAAAGCCTCCTGGGAATGGGAAATATGTTTGCTAGGTGAAGTCTATTACAGGAGAGTAGGGGGATAGACCTGTGCCCTATAGCCTCTAGTTGAAGTAGCTTTACTTTTGTTAAGTCATGTACATTTCAGGTGAATTTGATTATTTTGCCAGTGGCCATTAGTGTTAATAAGTTAATAAGTCATAAGTCTCTTTATAAGATTAGTATAGCTGCAGTGGGCTGGATGCAGGAGAACAGGTTTGGCTCTACTAAAAGAGCAAAAATGCTGATATACTGCAAAAAACAAAGTCATTCAGGATTGGTCAAAGTGCAGATACAAATCTTACTGCCTGAAAAAAACATTTAAATAAGCATCATTATATCTACATGCTCATCATTATCCAATTATACCCTATTTTACCACCAATCCAATATACAGTATTTGTGCCATGGTTGAGATAACATCTCTTCCACTGACGGGGAAAAGGGGAAAGAGATGCTAAGACGCCTCCTATTTAGGAAGGAGATCAGAGCACAAGACAAATGCCTTTGGACAAACACTGCCTCATTGCGTTCCCATTTAAGAGCGACCATATGCCGTTCACGGTGACGGCCTGGACAGCTTTAAGAGTAACAGGATAACTGTGCAGTCTGGACGAGCCCACACACCCATCAGCAGCCATTATCTGCTGCAAAAAAAAAAAACCCACAACAAACGTCCATCACGCAGTCGATTTCCAGATGCCTCTTGTTGTGTTTTGAACACACGAAAAAAACAATCACGCTGCGGATATTTCCCTGGTGCTTATCGTCATGCATGTCATTATCCTCCTGATTTATGTCATGTGCCATCTTGATCCATCACAGCGAGAGCCTCATGCACAATTCATGGGTAAAAGGTAGCGTATGCATGATAAACAGAGGCGGTAATGAGGCCAGGAGGGTGCAGATGCAGGCAAACTCTGCAAGATTCCCCACAAATACTATGCTTCTAATAATCACCCGTGTTCTGTTAACTCCAGTTAGAAATGCTTTAAACGTCCTCTGCTCCTTCTCTGTCAATCACCAAGCCAGAATCTACGAATATGGAGACAGTTTTTTCCCATTCAACAGACGCCTGCTACTCCTCTGACAAACCCTCAGCGCGCAGTGGAGGTTTCACTCGCTCATATCACACCATGACGAGTTGTGATATGATAGAACGATTCCAGCGTATTCTCATGAAATGGTTTGGAGGAAACCTTTTACCAAACGTTGTGCACACTTGTCCGTGCATAATCCATTGAATGTCCAGAAAAACGTAATATTTTAAGATAGTTTTGCAGGAAAATGCATTTGGATGACATTACTACTGAGAAATGTGCATTTTATTTTTGGAATGTTCATCCTTTGTTAGATATTATGCAAAAGGAACGTCAGGTTTCTACCGTTGTCTCTACAGACTGTGCTCAGCACTGTTAATTATGTGTATTTATAGTTTATGTTTTATGATGCCACAACACTGTGGTAAAGGTCTAGTTAAATTAGGCACATGGTTAGGTTTAGGTAAAGATAAGAGTTTGTGTTAAAATGCGATAATGTTATGAAGAAGAAGGAAAAAAAACATCATTTACCATCACCACAAATAAAACACAATATTACTATTACAGCTTTTTGCATGTGTCTGCCTAACGACTTAAGCTGCTTTAAATCAGACCCTGTTTCTGTGTTACGGTGTCACTTTAAAACCCCTCTGATGGGTTTTGACTTGTTACCAGTGACCACGTAGAGTCGGTGTGTATCCAGAGAGATGTCCGCAGGGCTTAGCATGGACTGATTGAACAGGAGATGGCTGATTGCAGAGAGGGAGCGTACGCAGGCTCCGTTCTGGTGTCCTGGCCACATGGAGCTGGCCTGGTGACAGAGATATTATTATTACCGTCAGATGGTCGGATGGTCGGATGCTGGTTGTTTTTCGGGGCTCAGCTGGTTGAGTTTGGCCAATGGGATCCTCACCAGGTGCTGCCGCGTCCTCCCTGGGCACGGACCCACCATTGGAGGGCACTGCAGGGTCGGCGCATTCCCTAGCAGCCAAAGGTTGGGACTAGAATCATGTTTTTTTTTCTCCACCTCCCTCTCTCCCTCTTTTTGCGTGATGGCACCAGATTTCAATCATACTGGAGTGTATTTGAACGTGACGGTGGGGGAAGAAAGTGTTGGATAAGCACATTGAAGGAAACGGGAATGAGTCTGTGCACTTTCGCTGCTGAAGCACGTGTTCCTGAATTAATTTAGTCCAAAATGTAGGAAGAGAATTTGCGCCCTGATTAATTAAAAAGCAAAGCCTTGTTAATTACACCGCGCTATGTGACACAGATGAGGCCTCCGATGAGTCGTCTGTCCCCCACCTCAGCCTCGCTGGTGCTGTCCCACTTTAGCTGCAGCTCCTCAGCCTGTGCTGCGTTTAGACCAGAACAGAAGTCCTGGTTCAGCCCTTTATCGACACCTCCCTGAGACACGCGGCGTGCATCAGTAACGCCGGCGGTTTAACATATTTAGTTTTATATCTGGAGGAAGGAGCACACAGTAATAAAACATACCGGAGGGCTGGGTCGGCGCTGCGCTGCAACAAAACACTACTACTCCCTCGCTGCCACTTCTCATTTCTTTCCTTTTATAGGTGTAATGAAGAACAGCGAACACGTCTCTCTCTCTCTTCCTCGTCTCTCGTCTCTCCATCTCTCTGCCACCTTATCGATCCCACCATCTAATCAGGCTCTTGCGGCTACGTGAATCTCATTCTGAGGACATGGCAGCCGTTTAATCTGAGCACAAATCAATAGCAGTACGTCTTGAGGAGGAATGCAAACTGTGTACGTATTTATATATTGGAGATGTTTTTGTATATGCAACTATGTATGGTTCAACCTTTCTATTTTCTCTGATGGAAAACATACACAAAACACACATTCACCAACATGGCAGCAGCCTAAAGTCCTAACAATCTAAGTGATGCTGGAAAAAGCTTTGAACAAAAAAAATACATTTTAACATTTATCTGGAGATGATATGAGGCTTCAGCTGTCTGTGGGACCTGTTCAACTTCCATGAAAGGCCTGTAACAGAAAGAGGTAATTCAACACCAAAATGACTTTGAGAGCTACTGAAAGTGCGTTATGAAAGGATCCTCTGATGGTCAGAGACAGGAGGAAACAGCAGGGATGTGTCAGCGCTCAATGAGGACATGTTGTTTTCGGCCAAACCCAAATTCCTGCATTTTAATCGTAATCCCATTCGAGTTTTACGGACCCATCGACAGACATTTTTCCATGGGTTCTTGCAACCTGAAACCTCACTGCAGATACAGGAGAAGTACCGCACTGCTGGTATGGATGTTTGGAAACTGCAGGGCAACAGGATCAGCACTCATTCACACACACACACACACACACACACACACACACACACAGATTATCAAGTGCAGGGTGAGCCTGCATTTCCACCTTTATTGAGTAGGAAATTCTCTCGCTGTTTCACACTTTTCTCCACTCTCCCTCCTGCTCCATCCCTCCAGTTTCTTCCATCTCAATCCCCCCCCCCCCCCACCATCCTCGCTTCCTACCCTGCGAGCTGTCCCTGCATGCTTGCAATGACTAATGTGTGTGAATAAAAGAGGTGCTACGTTTGCAGTGCAGATAAGATGCTGCAACTTTACGGCGCAGCTCCCCCCCCACCCCCCGCATCAGATTACATCACAGCGATGAGCACAGACGTGTCACGAGCAGAGCACAGACTCATGCATTAGAATCAGAGCCTGGGAGGTGGTGCACAGCTGGACAAAAAAAAAAATAGGAATGCAGGAGGAGCAATGCACAGAAATAAATGCAGGCAGTTTGGTGAAGGACGGCGAGGCTGCAGCCGCTGGAGCAGATGGCCGTCGCCTGTTGTTGCTATGGTGTGTGTGTGTGTGTGGGACGGAGAGGGTTGCATGTGTGAAATGACACGTCCACGGCTAACACGCAACATTCCCATAACATTCCTGGAACAGGCTTCCTGTTTGGTAACCCTCCCCTCAACATTCTGTTCCTATGTTTCTTGCAGGTCATTTTCCCACGTTTCCCTGAGGTTCCCTGCTGGTAGCCCTTTAATGCAACCCTCCCACAACCTTCTAAGAATGTTCTTCAAATGATTTGTTTGATATAATGTTCCCAAAAGCAACAAATCAACGTAATGCATTGTAATGTATTTTACTAGGTACAAATGTCAGGAGTTTGTGTTACAATGTATTTTCACCCTTTTGGTTGGTCAGACAGAAGATGGAGTGAGTAAACATGCAGAAACGTTGGAGAGCACATTCTGCAGATGGGTGTACGCTAATTACAATTTTTGTGATGAATAAGGATTTGATGAAAATCGTATTCAGATGCATTTGTGTGCTAAACCTAGAGCGCTGGTCCACTTCCTGAAACAGTAGCTACAGAGGCGCTACAGTAACATGAAGTTAACAACAAGTGTTAACTTTGAACGTTAACTTTTAACAAACGTTGCCAGCACCTGTTGCAACGAGCAGCAAACACATATGTCCATATTTCTTTTGGCATTAAAAGTAATGCAAGAGCATGTTGACCTTCCCAATACATTTCTGCAACCAGTTTTCCTATAATGTTCCATGATGCAAATCTCTGTTAGCATATGCATTAATATGGACTGATGATAACAATGAACACACACACACACACTCAATCAGCTGATTGTGCATACACTGCTGTCTAATGACCTCCCAGCTTCTCTCTCTCCCCCATCACCTCTCCTTGCTCTTTCTCTCTGCTCCTGACACCTCTTCTTCTGCGTCGCCGCTCCCTCGCTAATCCACGGTGACACATTTCTTCATCCAGATCTCACGCGGCGAGCGCCCGCCTCGCTGCAGCTGATAATGTGCAATGCGCCACAGAGAGGCAATCAGACGATTTAACACAGAAATAAACAAGCGGTTCGCACATGACGCGCGATTCATCATTACGACTGTGGTTTACAGCAGGCGGCGCTCGCTCTGCGCCTTCACGGTTACGCTACCAAATCATACAAAAAAAATTAAAACAAATAAGAATTTATATTATTATGCAATGTTACATGATGCAATGCATTTATTTTTCCAACACAACTCAATTCACCTGTGATGACACGTTGCAAACTTCCATCACTGTTCCTGCACATCAAACTTGACTGTAATATTTCCTTGAAATAAACTAAAGGGGTCAAACGGGGATGTCGTGCAGCATTGTGGGAGGCCATGGTAAAGCTAAGTGGAAGCGGGTATAGTTGAACTAGCACCATATGGTCCCCCCCCCCCCCCCCCTCCTCCTGTGATGCATTCCAGCACGTATTGATCGGGACATTTCATAATCTCCCTCTCTGCCTTTTTTTTTTTTCCTGCTTCCGGAGGTCTGCAGATCTGCCAGGGCGATGTAAAAAGGGATGGAGCGGAAACCGGAAAGTTGAAACCACTCCGGAGGAGGAGCGGCGTCTTACAATCACTGGAGTGTAAAAAAAAAATAAAATAAAAAAAATACGGGACATTTATAGGTACATTAGAAGATGATAACTATCGGTTGCAATACGAACACGTGAGGTGCACCGTTCTCGGCAGAAATGCCACATCAAAAGGTGACAGGAGGCAATTAATAGTGATGTATCTCCCGAAAGTTGACAGAATTTATTTAAAAAGGAAATATAGCCGCTCACCTGTGCAGCTGTTATCCACTTAAAATGCTACACATCCGATTACCACGTAATTGGAACAATTTTCCCTGAATGTTTTGTTCCCATCACCTACACCACCCCCTCCCTCTTTTTTATTTAAAGAGCATTATTAATAAAGCCCGAAGCCATATTAATGCTTTAAACTGCCAGGCTGATGGCAGAAAAGGAAAAAAAAAGAGTGTGTGGGCTCGGCTCTAAAAAAAAAAAACCACGATATACGCGAAGATCAAAGTAAGCAGCGAATTCACAGGGGCCAAATCCAATCACACCATGCTGCCAGAACGGCAGAAAAGGAGGAAAAGAAAGGAAAAACACGGGCCTCCTCTGGGCTCTTTGAAGAGTCGACTTTGGAAAATGACAGAGAACAAAATCTCAGGTTGAGAAAGGAGGAGAGGAGGGTTTAAACAGAGGTGAAACACACACACACACACACACACACACACACAGTGCGTCACTCAGATAGGTCAGAACACATCTGTCACAACACCGCTCGGCGGACGGAGGAGAGCAGGGCGGATTATTTACTACAGACGCTGTTGATCCAACGCGACGAGCGAGTGAAATCGTAAACCTGCGAATCGTGCAGCACGGGTCTTGAGCAGCGAGTAACACGGGGCAAAGAGAGAACGCCGATTCCTCCAGTGGTGGAACGGAACGTTCACACAAGTATCGTACTCAAGTACACTTCTGAGGTACTTGTACTTCACTTACTTTCCATGCAGAGGGAACTACTGCACTATAGAGTTACCATTGCACATCTGCAACAATGCATAATATAGCACGCTTCTAAATGCAGCACATATTCAAAGATGAAGATTCCCTGATGATTAATTTTTGTCTTTCGATGTTTCACAAACGTCAACGTCTCCAAATGGAGAGTTTTTGTTTCATCAAAACTTCCCACATTGTTTCATTTGAATGAATGAAATGGAGGAAAAAATCTAAAAATGTTGTAGTTTGTGTATCTTCCCCTCCAGCAGCTACAACAATAACATGCATCTTAGACACTTAATGAATTTATGTTATTATTTTACTCAGAGGTCTGAACCAATACTTTTACTGTGATACTGTGATGACATCAGGCTCAATACTATGCACTTTTAGTTAAGTAGGATCTTTATTTTTGCATTGCTGTGTTGCTCCTTGTATTTCACTACTTTATCTACTGCTGCTTTAGTGACAGTTTAAATAAAAAGTCACTTATCATTCTTCATCCATGTCATTTCAATATTTCTATGTCTGCACTATCAGCCAATCAAACCATCTGTTTGCTCCAATCCTCTAGTCTGGAGTAGATTGATCTGCAGAGCCTTTACATCAGAATAAAAATCTAAATACGAGTTGGTCACAGCCAGCTCTGCAGCGTTTCTGGCGTGGCTCCATCTCGTTGGATTTGATTGTGTGACCTTCCCGCCGCCCGGCCCGCAGGCTCCCCGCCGACGGCGAGCGCTAATCAATGTCACCCTGCTACGTAGCAGCGACACCCCCCCGTTCCTTCCCCATCTCCCTGTGACTCGGCCTCTGCCGACCGCATATCTAAAAACGTCATCTTCCCCCCGCGACGTCTCAATATGAGAGCCGATAAGCCGCCTCTGTTTTTAGCCTCTCACGTGCTCGTGTGTCGCTGCCCTTTCTTCACCTTCCTTCTTGCCTTCCCTGCGCTCCCCTCTCGTCTCTCTCCGGTCTCCTTGAAATCCCCCCCCGCGTCCTCCGATCGTGGGCCGTCTGTATGGTTAGTGTAAAGCCTGCAAGGTCTCGTGTGTAAAAGAACTCCTCCACTTAGCGTGTGTTTGTGTTCTCATAGTGCTGAGGCAGCGCCGATACTTGGTTCGAGCGGTTGGTGGAGTGCTCTCGTCACCCAATCACCGGCTGACCTTGTTGCTCTGCTATACCTGACGCCTGGGAGCAGATGTGCATGTGTGCCCAGCGTGCTCATATCCATGTGTGAACGCGTGCGGGATCCCTTATTAACCTTCTCCTCCCTCCTCGCCCTTGAGGTGAACGCGGCTCTGCAGAGGCTGCCAGCGTCGCGTCACACGTGGTGAAGTGAGAACAAGTAATTAAAAAAAAGGAAATAATAATAATCGCGAGTGAATCCCGCAATGACACAGCTGCTAATTTATTGGTGGATCCGTCACTGTGGTTTTCCAGTATATAACATAATGTAGCTGAGTAACAAGCCACAAAAAGACTGTTGAAAATATTCATTATCTACATGAAACGTCAGTGGCGAGGTGTGATATCACTGGGCCACTCATGTTGTTTGGGGTATAATGTGCTAATTGGGGGCCAAGCACACTCAGAAATAGAGATACGTGTCACTTGCATATCAGATGTAATGTGATAGGAGGTTTTTTCTTTTTATTGTTTTAAGCTGCAATTAGCTGCCTATTGCTGATGTCATTTCTTCATTATTTTATCACTGCACTCAAACTGTTCTTATTTTATTTATCTATTTATTTTGAAAATTTTAATCTGCAGTTGCGGTGGCATCCATTGCATAATAATTAAAATGCACTTGATGAATATTAGATTCCATTTCTGCCAAATCTGTTAAGTGTTGCAAAGAAATTAATGCATTTGTACCAATGACGGTCTGAAACACAGAGCCTAACGTAGCGTGTTGAATCCAGCACCAGCAGCTACTATTGTTATTGTTATATTATTATATAAAACTGCTTCTCTCTAATCAGCCATGTATTGTACAAATAAATAAAGTGCGTGATTGCTCAGGGGGACGAACCCTGCTGGGAAGGAGCTGATTGGGTCATTGGTTGGAGTCGAGGGTCGCTGTGGCTGCTCAGGACCAACAGCTGTATTAATGATAACAAGGTTAATGATGGTCAAATATGTGGAGGGGGGGGGGGGGCACATTGGTGTCCAAGTGCACCTCCTCCTCCTCCTCATCATTATCATCACATTCAGTCTCCACCATCAGCGGGACCAGCAGCATCTTTACTATCTAATCGTGAGTCTTCCCATGTGTGTATGTGTGTGTGTGTGCTGCTGGGCCATAATGGAATCCTCAGGGCTGTGGTGGATGAGCAGAGCAGGAACATTGATGGATGTGTACAACAACAATAGTTAGGATTCGGATCATTAAAGAGGCTCGGACCAACCCATCGAAACAAATCACTGCCAAAGTATAATCATGTTTTATGGGCTGTCGACACAGGGGCTGAGGTCTGGTTAGGTTCGGCAAATAAAAAAAAAAAAACACCACTTGATCGGAGTTCGAGATAGAGGGTGTGGATTCATATGAACTTGAACTGGGCTCAGCACCATCGTGTGTTACCGACTGAATTTATGACCTAAAGTGTTGTTTCTCCTGGGAGGACATGCTCCACTAAACTGATAGAGACAGAGCAAAGGACGGATGTAGGGCAGCAGCAGTGTAAATATTGTAATTTGTATTTTATTATTCATCTTTTTTCATCATGGGCTCATCTCCGAGTAAGATTCCCTGATGTTGGATTAAAAATAGGTTTCTGCAAATAAAGCTCAGTTTTGAACAAGCCTGCTGAAACCGCGTTAATCTGCATATGTGGGGCTGAACAACAATTATATATAAAGTGTGCAGTACTTCTACTGCCCACTTACAATCTACACTGGATGGAGCTTTAGCTGTAACCGCGGGAACTCCAGACACCACTTTTCATTTGGAAGATTTCTAATTGGTCAATTGCATACCCCTCATGCTCAATCAGCTGTTGCCTAGCAACTGCACTCCAGAGGAGCGGGAGGAAGGGGCCGGGCACAAAAAAAAAAAAAAAAAAGAGAAGTGCGGGCGATGGTGGAGGTCGGGGGGTAATTTTGTGTGTGCTCGTGCTGAAAGAAGACACAAAGAAACACGCAGGTGAAAGTAGAGAGGGGGGGTCAGAGAGGAATCAGCCGCACGTTGGGATGCCGTGCACACGCACACGTCCAGAGAATGTGTTCACTGGTAACACTGGCAGCACACACACACACACACACACACACTGGCCTTCACAAGACAAATACCAGCGCGTCGCCAAAGCAAAGCAAAAGACATTCTGGGTAAATGTTCTTCACACCAATAAGTAAAGCCTCTCATCTTCCCTCCCAGAGGTAGACAGCAAATAAAACATCATTAGCCTCATCGCACATTTGCATAAGTCATAATTCATCGTTTTTGTAAAACAGCAACAAACACATTTATTCCTTTATTGATGTTTTAACAGTAGATTCAAGCGGATGTGAACAAATATGCAAAACCAAATACATCCATCATCGATTGTGCAGCAATTAACAATGACTCAGACATTTTTGTCTTATATAAATGTCAAATATTATCCATCACATCTTAAAGCAAACATGTCATTTTAAGCCTAAATACACAGTTCATAATCCATGTCCAGAAAACTGATGAAATATAACCGTTTATTATAATTTTGTCAAATAAATGGCTCGGGCAGATACAGAAGGAGTGTTGTAATTGGACAACGGTGCAGACAGAAAATCAGGATCATGCAGCTGTGGTGGAGGAGTAAAGATATGCAAATAACTCAATTTGGCCAAAAAAATGACTTCGGCAATTACGATGCCATGAGGCTAACGACTTATTATTTGCAATTAACTTATTTGGCACCGTGCACGCATGTTGCATCTGATGGCTAAGATAAATGGCTCGTTCCAGCACAGGCTGAGGGAGTGGCCACCTGTTGCACATTTCTGGAACCACACAGCTCTTAAATTGTCTCAGCTGTTCTCTGTAATGGTGCCCGCAACCACATTTGTCTTCCTCTCAGATGATTTGTCAAAACAACAAAGATGAATCGTGTTCGCTGGTGTAACTGCTGCTGTGGAGGCCTCCGCCCCTCTCCCAGTCTGGCATTGAATTCTCCATTTTTTTTTCCTTCCATGTCATACCAGGAGCTTTCTATCACACAGAATAATAAAGCTGAGTGGATCCTGTGCTAAAACTCTAGCTATCCCATATCTACTCCATATGTACTGTAACATGATCAGAGCTTTTTAACAGAGAACTATTCACCTGCTGCGTATTTCCAGATCTCTGATGCATTCACTCTTAATTTAATCTCACAGGTCAGGGTTTGACCAATGTTTTGCATCACAGCGTTAGATGTAGGTGTGTGATAACATAAAGGCACACTCGGTAGGTCTATGTAGGTTGTGCTTTCGTGGTGTCCGGGCAGAGTTGGCTGCGACGTGCATGAACTGGCGTCGCTATATACAGCTCAGTTATCCCTAAGGTGCACCTGTGACACACTTTTCTTGGACTACCTTGGCGGACTAGGAAAAAAAATAGCCAAACCGACGTCAGAGGCGGCGTGCTGCTGTGAGCTCGGGTCCCTGATGGCTCCAGCTAAACAATAATGTGTGTCAAATACGTGCGAGAAATAGAGTTAAACTTATCATATATTAAGTTGATTAGAGTTTCCTGTGTTAGATGATCATTAAAAACAGAGCTTATCTTAAGATGCCTCCAGTGATCTAACATCAGCCTTAACACAACAATACAATACCTGGCTATCAAACGTGACGACGCACAGCCCTCCGTTCGGGATAGGCCACCATTCAGACGCTGGCGTGGCCGTGCGAATCAGCAACAATGTGTGAGGTCTGTGCAGCCTTCCCCTTTTGTTCTCCACCTTCCTTCTCCCCTCCAGAGGTGGTCGATGAGAAAGGGCCTAGGTGGGTGGTGGTTATCCCTTAATGACCCAGTTTACTTTGAAAAGGCATCGATCTGAGCCAGCGCTTTACTCAGGGCTAACAAAGGAGCCTCAAAGCCCGTCTTGGCAGCGCCTTAGCGCGGCGCTGTCAGTGCTGCATGGATAATGCTGCAGACGACACCGTGATTCATTCTACAGAACAAATACTTCATGCTTCTCAGTTTCTTGTCACATAACATCTTTGTCCCTGTAAGTGAGAGTATGATCGCTCCAAGATAAATCTCTGTGTACACAACTTGGTGTAGTAAGAGGGAAAAAACATTCTATGCATTTTCCCAGTGAACTGTGTTGAAATGTGATAACCTAAGTGTGTAGCATTTTTGCTGTTTGGTTAAATGTTGTGTTGCTAATACATTAAATAAAATGAATTGCCCATTGAACCCGGTGTTGTAAAACTGGATTACATTCCCACAGATCAGGCTGATGGTGAAGCATCATGTCCTTCATACGGCATTCACACAGGCAGCAGCTGACTGGTGCTGCAGGACGAGGGGGGGGCACAACTCATCTGTGTGTGTGTGAGGGTGTGTGTGTGTGTGAGGGTGTATTTTTCCAAAAGCATCATACTGATGCTTTCACATTTACTTGTCAGTGTCAATCATTTCTCACTGACTTTCCACAGGATTGTTCTCTACCTGCAGAGTGAGTGTTTGCTAGTCTCAGTAAATATTGGTACAGTAAAGATCAATGCGCAGTGTCTCGAAAACAAGCAGAAGATCGGTGGTTCAATTCCCGCCTCCTACTGGTCATTTATCAGTGTCAGGGCCAGATACTTAACCCCAAATCTGTGTGTGTGAATGAAACAGCCAATAGCCTGGCAGATGGCAGATGTATGAATGGGTGAATGTGTACTTGCAGAGTGAAGTGCTTTAAATGCAGCCAATTTTTATTTCAATGTTGTTGCTCAAACCTGAATTGGGATTGTCAATCAGTCCTATAAAATATCCATATTGGTGCTTTTAAATGCTTGTGGGAAATGTCACCTTTGACGTGAAAGCATGACGTGTGCATACGCACAGGAAGAGGTTATACTGTAAAACAGGCCTTTTGGAATGCAAAGGTGAAGGACTTTTCACTGTGATGTATTACCTATCCTAACAATGCTAAGTGTCTGGAGGCTGAAAAAAAAAAACTGTGGTTTCCTGGAAGACAGAATAAGGCCATAAAACTGATCAGAACACCAGCAGAAATAACTAATAACTAACTTAATGTTAACATCGGCTCAGACAAGCACTGCCTGACTGACCTCGACCTACATAGGATCCCAGAGGAGCAGGACGCTCACTGTCAGCTGCACTTGTCATCCATCAGCTGGAGGGACGTTGCTGGCATATATCTTACTCCCTCTGGCCACACTTGCTGTTTTCTCCCCCCCCAAACCACCTGCCCAACACCCGATCCTGGCTGGAAACGGGGACATGGCGGGGGTTCTCTCCCTCCCTTTGAAGGGGCGACATGGGAATGGAAAGTTGATCGTGCAGGAGAAATAAAAATGGAGGTGTGAGGGGAAAAAAAACAGGATAAAGCAAGATAGAGAGAGAGGGAGAGGTCGAAAGAGGAAAGCAATGAAGGAAGAAAAAAAGAGAAGAGAATGTTTCAGGTCAGTGTCCTGACCACCGCTACTGCTGTTACAAGCTTGTTTTTCAATTTTCTCAGCTTTTTCAGCAACGCTCCCATGGGGGAGTCGCTGGCCAAATGAAGAAAAGCAAGAAAAGGTACGGGTGGAGATAGGAGCAGGAGGAAGGGCTCTGCAAATAGGAAAAAACGTCTCACAGAGGACAAGACGGATGAAATGGAATGATGACACACAGAGAGGGAGAGTAAGCAAACATACATGAGGAAAAGGAAAACACATTAAATAAAAGAGAGGATATTGAATGTGAGAAAACCTCCCACCTGTGGGAGCAACAGTGTGTGTTAGCGGGTCTGAGTGTGTTAGCAGAGAAGGGGAAAAGTCACCACAAGAAGTGCCAAGATGCACCACACTGCATTAACACTAAACACTAAACACAGAAAATGCAATTCACTCCTAGTGGAAATGAATTCAACAAAAATTGCAGTTGTAGTATGGACAGTACGCAGCTAAAGAATAGGATTACATAAAGAGCAGCTGATAGCAGGTGTCTGCTGTCAACTTGGTCTCATGTGATAATTATTAATAGAAAGCAAACCAGACTCAAAAAACGGCCATATCAAATGTCGCCTGCCTCCTCATGTTAGATCAATAACGGTGCATTTTCTGCTATTCTATAAAAAATATTATATGCAAATATTATGACAGCAGATGGTGCTTCGCAGTCTAAGAGCAGGAGAAACAGCAGTGCAGTTTGAGCACGGCCACTTCACATGTATTTTACTGCCATGCGTATAAATTACATCATAAATTGACCAAATGTTTCCCAGTTAACATATAAAAATCCCATAATAATACTGTAACACTGCTGCCAGGTTTTCCATTTGCACACACAACTTTCTAATGGCAACATAAAGTTGTGTGGGTTTTTTTTTTTTGGGGCATTTTTGTAACGTTCCCCTGAGGTTCCCTGCTGCTGGCCTTTCACTTTTTATGTTTTTGTCCGCATAAACTTCCCACAACATTTTGGGGACATTTGAAGTAACCTGGAACTTTCTACAACAAACGAAAAAACTAATTTCTCATTCCAAATATTACTAGCTAGGGCTCCTTCTAGTAACATACTACACTATAATAAGTCTATGTAATATTTAAGCATGGGGGGTGAGTGCTAAGAAAGAAGTGACCACTCAGATGGTGATTATCAATGCTTATTATTTAGCCCTGTTACATGTGTCGCTGGATGAATAAAAAACTGTTTCATCAGACCCAACAGTTGTATTTTCTGGTCCAGGTATAACAGATGGACTTCCAGGAGTCTCTGTCAAGCAGAAACAAACACAAACACTACTTTAGCCTTACTTTGCACCTATTTACCTGAGCCGAGCCTGGAACAGAGGTCCCTGCCTCCGTGTCCGCTGCTGATAACGGCGGCTCGCGTCCAAACTGATCACCATCACCGTGCGAAGAGGCACATTTCAGCATTAAACGCTGATAGTGAGTCACTTTGGCTTCTGCAGAGATGTGATACAGCAGCAGATGAGACTCCCCCTCTCTCTCACTTCCTTTTCTCTCTCTTTCTTGACTAACCGGCAGGGCGAGGCAGAGGGAAGTCAGCCTACTTCTGCATGGAAATATGCACACATGCATGTATGCCTGTGAGTGTGTGTGTGTGAGTGTGTGTGTGTGTGTGTGTTTATGCTTTTTTTCATCTTTATTACCAGTACATGTGCTCCTATAAAGCTTCCTCCCCACATACGGAGCCCTAACCCGCTATTTTTGTCTCGTGGATCAACATCGCCGTTCTCCACGTTATGGATGTCAGAAACCATGGCTGTTGCCATGGTGATGCCACACTGCAATATTCTTTCGCAGCCCGCCTGCCGATGCTTGCAGCAGCTTCCAAGCAGAGGGGAAAAAAAAAAAAAAAAAAACGACGGAGGAGGGAGGGGAGAGGAGGCATGAGGAGAGCCTAGAGTAGAGGGGGTCTGCAGCAGGATCCACCAGAATGCTAATCATCCCTTCTTGACAGTTTGTCCTTCATTATGCAGGAGACAATGCCCAGGACCAGGAGAGAGAGCATTAATGCATACGTAAACACGGCAAAAGATATGCACACATGAGTGCGCACATACACAAGCACATGTACAGGCGTACATGTGCATGAACACAAACATACAGAGCAACAAACACAAAGCGGAACACTGCACCTACACGCTCACACGCCTCGGTACACGTCTGCGTACTGACACTGCGGCGCGTGGAGGTTCTGTGGGGTTTAATCCGATGGCAACCAGGAGTCTGCCCCGCTGCTGAAACAGCCATTAACAAACCCTCAATTATTAATGAGCCACAAAATGGATATAATTGCTCACTGCAGCCAAACGTCTCCATCAGCATTCCCAGGACGTGCCTGGAGCAGCCGGAGTTTTCCTGCTCTCAGTAAGCTCTCTGGAAAAAAATAAAAAGACACTGATATGCAAAATATGAGGATTATGGGGTCTGACCAGTGCAAAGAATCAGACGAGAAGACATGCAATTACCATCCTGGCCAAGTTGCCTTTAATCTTATCAACATTTTATTTTATTATTATTGAATTCAGCATATTAGTTGTTCGTATACAGAGCACAAACTAAAATGCAGGATCAGAGTTTGGAGACACTGTCAAGGTCACAAGTCATTTCTGTGGAGGGCATATCTTCTGCCTACTGTAATTAACACTGCAGGCTTGACATGCAGCCATAATACAAGCCCTGGGGTCACTTTCCTCTCATTTTAGAGGCTCAGAGATGCAACTCTGCGTGGTCTTTGGTCCCGTTTTACTTTTATTTTGGTGGGTATTAAATCTGTCATGCTTTACGAAACACTCCACAAAGATCTATTGCCAGCCTCTGTGGTTTCTCCGCCTGGCTATTGTTCATAAGGGATGCAAAAGGGGGGTGCCCTAGTTTTACTAATAGTGATGCATTAATCTTTTGACCGAGGACTTTGAGGATTGCCTCCATCCATGTTTTCCCTGGATAATCTTAGTTGCACAGCACAAGTGAGATAAGTCTCCCTCACCTCTTAACTATAGGAAGTTGCATGCAGCACTTAATTCCTTAATGCCTTTACATTACATGTATATCTTTGAAATCACGATTGAGCATCCTTGTCGATTCGGAGTTAGTAAGGAAACTCTCAAACAGCAAAATGTAGCATCGTATAGTGACAATCCAACAGAGTTTAATTCAGTGCAGCAGGTAGATGCTCCTCTGTGAGACCAAGGTCAATGTTATTCCCAAGGTGGGCGGAGGAGAGATTCTGACGAAGACAAAGAGAGAGAGAGACAGAGAGAATGCACCGTAGAGGTCTGAGCGTGATGCAGGAGGGTAGCGAGTGGTCCTCCTCGCACCAATTACCGTTCATCAAGCTCGTCCCGGCGGACCCTCGACTGCACGGAGAGCCCCCGCCATGGTTCTAATCCCCCACAGGCCCATTACCTCACCCAATCACCCCCAAGGTGGGCCTTCAGGCAATGAGATAGCGATGTGCTAGCAAACGAAAGGGAAGGGGCCACCCTCTGTCTGGAGCGTGTTGGCACGGAAACCTACGAGGACATGAAATATGACCAGTCTGTTGCTGCGTCCAGATGTTTGTACGTTTATTAGATGCATAAAGATGACACGTGGTTTATAATGCTATGAAACAGGATTTAATAATGAAACGAAAGTATGAGCTTTTATAGGCTTATACATGTTGATGTTGATTATTGGAACAGGACTGGCTTCCAAAATAGTGGTGAAAACAGCCTTCTAGTGTCAACCTCTGTACATAAATCATCACGAGATCATCTATGGCAGTACTACGCTTCAGTGACTGATTGCTCTCTGCAAATAACACAACAATTATGGCCTTGAACGTTTTTTTTTTTTCTACATTTAATGACAACATGCACGAGCCACTCAATGCAGCTCCAACTACGACCCAATAGAAATCTCCCATAGTGACACCATCCAAATCTGTAGTCACAGATTTTGAATGGCATGCCATGTGGGAAACTATGCCTCTTACAACTTGTGCATACTATTTCCGCAAATAAATCTGTAAAATCTGGTGACCCAAACCAACGCAATGGTTTCACTGTTGACATTTTGGTTCGTCATCGTAGGAAAAGCGCTACTGGTACTAATAAATTTAACAGCAATGGAAGGAAGCCAGTGAGTGGATGATGGAGGCCAAGTGTTAATATTTTACTCTCCATTGGTTGTGTTGGAATATGTTAATTGGTTTCTCTGCCCCATATACCGCCTCGTGTTGTTTTTTTTACCATGAACACGTCTTCATCTGCACCGCTTTCTTCTCTTCGTGCATCTCTCTTTTTTCTTTCCTGGGTATTTGGGTTGCCGTCTGCTTTCCGGTCCCACCTGACAGGTCGGGGAGGCCCGGGGCGCAGCGGAGCTCCGGGCTGCCTGAGCCGGGCCCCAGGAGGGTCCGCGCCGCTGCCGGTCCCGGGAATCCGGCGGGCCGGGCGTGCATGTGGAGCATCAGCCCAGGCGTGCGGATCAACGACCCCAGGGGGGGCGCAGACTCCTACGCTGAGCGGTTAAATATTCACAACCCTCCCCTGGCCGGGGGCTCCGAGGCGGAGAATACTCCACCAGGACCCGACTGCACACACTGACAACATTCACAAATGAATATGTTAAGCAAGGCTTTGCTACACCCTTTAGGCAGGCTTAAACATATAAGTGGCTATCATAACAAAGGAAATATGGCTTTGTCTAGAGTTGTACGGATGAGCTAAGTATACCTTCAGAGGACGCCAAAAGGAGCAGGAGAATGTAAATACGTCTGGCTGGATATCATGCATCTCTGCACTAGTTTCTCCCTGGGAGATCTCCCACAAGAAAATAATAATAAAAAAAAATCTCCCTGTCATGTTAGATAAGCGCTGTTTATCACTTCACACAACTTTCATTTAACCGGAGACACGCATAAATTGATTGTGTCAACGTGGCGCTGAGTTGGCTGGTGGTGTGCAGAAAAGGAAAATCTCCGTGTTGTAGGATGAACGGATGCTGGATGTTACGTCGAGCACTCTCAGGTGACTATAACGTTTATTCCTTGGGCCTCATTGTTTATCTGAAGGCAGCGTGGAGAAGCAAAAGTCTTCAGGAAAGCGAGTGAACTGTTACAAATACACAGAATATTTGTATATGCATATTGCTGTTCGAAGAGATGTGTCTACATGATGCTCAATAAAATAATGCAAAGACACTTCCAATCCAATTATCAATGAGTTGAAGTCCCAGGTCAAGAAGGCTCTTTAAAAATAATAAAGATGATTAAACAAGTGAGGAAGGAAACTTGAACTCTGCCGTTAAATAGATAAATGTGTTTGGTGTACGCCTGGAAACATTAAACGTTACACATTACAAACATTAACTTTGACAGAAAGCTCCATACAGTTGACAGAAAATGAATTTCCCTTTTAACTTTATATAATAAATAAGTGTAATGTCATTGTAGGAATGCACCAGTTTGTCTATATTCTCATTACATTCTCAGAGAGAAGAGCTCTTTAAAAATATGAATACATCAATTTTTATGAAGCGGTAAACCGGACAAGATTAAAAGAGCTTGTCTATGTAATGATTACAAATATAGTGGATTTAAATTATTAAAATTTAAGACACTTAACTTTGCATTAAAAGCATCCATTACACATAAATGTATTTTAAATCTGCAGTGCTTCTGAAATCCATTCATCCTCCCCCTCCATAAATAACATCCCTTCCTCCAGATAAAGGTAAGACTTAGCATTATCTGACATAATGGAGTAGAATATTCATACCTATGTTCAATCAAAAGAGAAGCATGGTGACGCTATTAGCATAGATTGGATTATAGTTGAAGAATAAATGTTGAAAAAGGAAAAGCACTGAGCAACATCATATTTATGACAGAAAGACTCGAATTAGACCCTAGTAGAATTTGCTGTGTGTTTGTGTATCTATATATACATATATAACACACAGAATGTGCAGAATCTATGTATAATACGTATGAATATGAACCTCACCTTTGTTCTATACTGTCACAATGGGAAGCACTTTTCTTACTTTGCTAATACGTTTACATTTCTATATGTGTTCCTTAGACCTTGTGTAAGTAGTTGGATCAATGAGGATCCATCCGGTGCCGCAGTTTTTTTAACAGCATTTTTGCAATATTGCTGCCAGAAACACGCCATGTGACATGGACATATCCAATAAACAAAAACACGCCAGAGGCTTTTATGCCTCGCACTAAACACCAGCTACAGTAGGAACTTCATTGGCAGCTGCTAAATTTTTATTTTTCTTTTTTATATTTTAGTTTCACACAGAACCCATTTCTTTTATGATTACTCTGCATCAGATGCCCCTGGCTTCATGTGAACCCATCTTTTCTTAATAGATCGAGGAACAAATGGTTTTGGAGCCTCTTATGCTTCACCGCTGGAATATTGAATCATCTATTTTAAAGTCATGAGCTGATCTTCTCAAAATCTAAATATATAATACATGCATCAGTATACGTGATGTGGTCTAGAGAGGCAGGAAGCAGCGGAAGTAGTGAAAACATGTTTTCCCAATAGTTTCATAGCAATAATTCATGCAATGAAATAATAATTACATAGAGAAAACCATTGATTACAATCTTTGAAAATCCATAAAATAAAAAAAAAATTAAGTAGAAAAATCAGGTTAACAGAATCAGTAACATAAATAATTATTGGTTATAATTACTCTGATGCTGTTATAAATGGAGAAGCACTCATGCAACAGGACAACAGGTACGTCTATAGAATCTTTACGATCGTCCCTTCGAGGGCAAACATCTCGCTGATGTGGCCCAGGATGACGATAGGTTTGACGACACAAAATTAAACAGGCCCACACAAGCAGATTATTAATATTACATAGCCAAAAAATACTTTCTGTGATAAGAGAAGGCTTTTGTCGACAAGGGGATCAATCAAAGGTCGAGTTATTGAGATTTTTCTGTTTGTAATATTGTCTGTGCTCTTCCCACTCGTGCTGCAAGAAAATTAAATGTGCACGAACCAGGGTTTAACAGCGCTGGAATCACAATGTGATTGCAGTTGTTTTGAGGCCAGATCAATGTCAGCCCTGATCAAACCACACCCACAGCCCGACCTGATGAGGCACAGCGAGTATTAAAGTCTAAATAAGCAGAAACGCACTCAGAGAAGAGACGTCCGTCAGGCGCGTTGTGACTCCACCCGACGTGGTTGTCCGATACTTATCAAATACACACACACACACACACACACACACACTGTCGAGGGATGAAAAGCATCAATTTTCATCACCGTGCAACGTGGTTATTGATCACTCTAAAACAAAGTTTCTACTCTGACAATGAAACTTCGTGATTGCATAGCGATGACGCTCATATGTGAGTAAATATTAAACAAACATGTCTGCAGGCTATACAAGCTATAGAGGGGCAGGACATCACCACCAGGCCCTAAACTTGCTGTAGTGCTGCCAAAAAAACTCGGATTTCTTCTAGATCATTACCAAAATGGAATCATCTGTTCATGCTACCGTTCTTGACATTTGCAGAAAATTCGACGAAAATCGGGCTGAAAATGTTATTTAGATACATTCATTATATATGTGCATTATATTTGTTTGCACATATATAATGAATATTTAAAGTTACACCACACACAGACACAGACATTTATATATATTTATATATATACTGAATACAATGTAAAAACAGGAAACACATTCTTCCATTTAAACTGGACCAGCTCCCCTTCAACAAATGTATTCATGTATTCATACTTGGAGTCTACATTCCCTTAATACTGTCCACGGCAACGTGCAAATAGGTCGTATCTCACCGAAAGGCTCACACTTCACACGCTTCAACCCGGGCCCGGCTCAGCCAACCACGGCCCGGCGGAGTTCAGCTCCACTACAGCACGCCGCCGCTCCTGCGAGGACGAGCTCCTGCCAAGCGCCTCTTTTCCAACGGGCCCTGCCAATGTCTCACATCCAAGCTGGCAAACGTCCGGCCACGGGCCGAGCACAGGAGGCAGCGATGGCTCACATCCTGACCCAAAAATAACAGCCCCGACGGCGGACATTTTGTTTGCCTTAAAGCCCGAATGCTCCCCCAGCTGATGCAAACTCTGCAGACATGAACGCGATTCCAGTCAAAGCGTAGGACAAAGAATAAAATGCACACTGACCTCCAGGCTGTATTCCTCCACAGTCCGTTTAAGTGGGTCCACGATCTGCCAGCAAATGAGGATGCACAAGTCAATTAGCAGCATCCCGCCAACGATAATCAACAACTTCTGGTCCTTTATGATCTGCAGGGGGACAAATGAAAAGGGAGATAGCTGTATCAGGTTAAAGCCGCACACCTGCTAATGTCGTGGACTGTATTATCTCTGACAATGCTACTTATTGACCGCTTTAAATATGCAGGCCGCGTGCGTGTCATCCCATCTCAGGAACCGGAGCCCTGCTGGTTTCATTCTAACATCTAATCAGGGACTGATTAGAATGCATTTAGCTGCAATTAACCACCTACGAGGGTGGAAAACCAGCCGAGGACCAGGACGGATTTAGAACTTGGTTTGTGCATTCTTATACTCTGTGGAGGAGAAGTTTCCATTCTACTACATTTCACATAATGTAGTGAATTTTTGTACTTTCTGCATCACTACATTATATCTGACAGCTTTAGTTTAGATTGGATAACAGCACGCAGTTAAAGATGAAACCAGTGTTTCCACCTTTTTGTCTTTCACATTTCCCATGTGTATGGGTTGTGAACTAGTGCACATTTCACATGTAGAATACTGAAACTAGCTCCACCTTTAGCAGCTGTAACAGTAACATGATGCTAACACACTGATGATTATTCATCTAACATATATGTTAATATATCAGTAGCATGCATTTATAACTTAAGTCCTTTTTCTGATATTACTTGTGCACTTTACTGCAGCAGGATTCTTACATTGTTTTACCAGAACCTTTACTGACGTAAAGGGTCCGATTCCTGAGTGACATTAACTTCTAACAACCCACGATTTTTTGTCCCGCGGTGGATCCAGATTGCGGAGGAGATCCGCCCAACAAGCGGCGTTGCCGTGGACCACTTTAGCTCCTCTTTTGTAGCGTGAACTTTAGCGGGGGGATGAAAGCCGTGACCTGTTTATGATCTTTATTTATAATAGCGTTTGACTGTCTGGAAGCGCCGATCAAAGCAAAGGTCAGGCAACACAAGCCGAGCCCAGATCTCCATCCACCGGTGGGCCGGGTGTGAGATGCATGGGGGGGGGGGGGGGGGAGGCGGCGTTTTGATCTGCCATCTTTTGATGGCGTTGGCGTTGAGACAAGGCCGGAGTCATTTGTTGCAGAAATACCGAAAGAAGGCGGCTTCAAAGCCAATGAAAACACAATTAAAGTGCCTCCACATTACAGTGAATGTAACACTTTCCAATGTTATTGAGGTCAGGAGTGACTGCATACATATATTATCTCACCAAATCCAACAATGACACTTCTGAATACCCAGGTGTACATATCCATTTAACTTATTTTCATGGGATTTGCACAGGATCTGCAATTCCTGTTTCACTGGAAGCCACAACATGGGATTAGTATTAAAACCATGGTATAGCACCTGCTATAAAATGGTCAATACTTGTTTCTGAGAGTTGTGTGTTTGATCAGAATTTGATCCATTTGGTCTGTTAACATTTGCAGTCTACATAAATAGCAAGATGGAATTATTTCCACCCTACTCTAGTCAGCTGGAAGGTTAATCCAGAAGTTTCCTAGAGAGTCTCTTTGTGATCCTCTATGAGCACAATGGAAACCCAGATGTTGAATTTTTTTTTCTGAGCTTCATGCCCCAGTTCAAACCAGAGTTGGGTTGAATTAGCATTAATTATCACGAGTGATCCACCAGAATCCAAGAAGTCAGGTGAAAGTTTGCTGCAGTTGTTGATGATTCCTTTTTTTTTTTTTTTTTAGATGAGCATATGTTTACAGGGTGATGAGTAACACACACGAGGACTGACGGCCCCAGTTCACCGGGTATCGAACACACCCCTGATTTACAATCTGTGCACTCCCAGCGTGCAGGAAAGAAAAGGGGGCGGGGGGCGGGGGGCGGTGCGTCGGCGCTCTCTGAGGGAATGACGGCCAACACTGGTGCTTATTCATCCACTGACGTGTGCTGGCAGACGTTCAGGGCACCAGCAGCATCGCTCGGCTGCAGCCAGAGCACCTGCACCCAGTGGCGTGGAGGAGGCGTGACGGGCCAGACCCGGGCAGCCGCCCAACCCCTCCACTACACATCTTGAGGTTCGAGGGCCGATGTCTGAGGGAACATTTGTTTAGTCGCTGCTAGCGTAAGGAGGGGGGAACTGCTCCTTTTTCTTCCTCGCTCTCCCGTCAATCATCTGGTGACCTCTGACATTTATCAGCCGGCCCTTTGGCATATGCATCATATTAATGACCTAACAATGGTATATATGTTTATATATCAGGCAATAAATAAAGAGATGTCCTTTACATTTATCTATAAATGGGCAGGACTCGTGTTGACCTGAATAAAAAAAATTGCAGTGAGGAAAAAAACTGATTTTGGTAATCGCTCCTTGTCTTTTAACCTGCACCTCGGCTCTTTTCTTGTAGTTTTTCGGCCTCTTTGCCTAGATTTTTATCTTTTCTTCTCACAAAGACCAACCTACTTTCTGTTTTTTTGCCATTTTGAGCAGCTTTGTTTGTGTCCTGGCCCTGTTTCCGCCACATTCTTCCTGCCTCCCTCCCTCCCTTCTGCCGCCGCTTGCCGACATCCCTCCAACCTTTAGACTCTTTGATGCGTCCCTCTCTTCTCTCTCTCTCTCTGGCAGGCCACCCACACTTCCTCCAATATGCAAGAGAGCGAGCGCGAGAGAGACAGACACAAAGAGAGGGGGAGAGCAAAATCTATAAATATAAATATATATATATATAAAAAAAGGCCAAGCACAGTTACGACACTCTGAGCTTAGCAACACTTTTTTTTGTTTTTTTTAGAACTAGGCCAGTGAAACAGATTGTCTCAGATGTTTAAAAAGCCATTTGTGTTTCTCATAAAAAAGGAGATTCTAAAAGCAGGTGCCAGGGGCTGCCAGTCCTTCCAAGTGTTTGTTAAAAACTCCGAGTATAAATACAGGCACCCACGCACCAGTGTTGGGCTTTCAGAACGAATATAAAGCTTCCTGGACCCATGTTTCTCAGTCTGGATGTAGCTACTATCCCATACATACATGACATGGAATACAAAGCAGAAACAATCAAATACGCCTCACATGCACATAAGACATCAGAACGCATGTACAGTAACATCGTCCAGTACCTTCTTCTTCATCTTCACATTCTTGAAGATGGCGTGCACCCTCCAGGTTTTGGCAAACATGGCGCCGAAAGCCGTGGTGTAGCCGACGATGAGGATCCATGTCCGGACCTGTCAAAACAACGGGGACACGCACAACCGCGTCACGTCGGAAAACCGGCGATCAAGACTTTTTTTTTTTTTTTTTTTAAACGCCATCTGATCTGGCAGCGATTTGCATTTCTCTCTCTTCTCGAGACGCTCATTCAAAACAGCGTTGAAGTGGTCTAAAAATAAACAGCTGTCAGATTTGTTTCTCGCCTTCTAAGTGTGGAGCTCTGGGAGAACGTCCTGGACCACGGGAGCTGTCACGCAGAGCGTTTCATCTTAATGAGAAACAAAATGTTTTAAAAGCTTAGAGCTTGAATATATCCTATAAAAGCCTAATATAGCCACAGTCTGCGTACTTTGTGTTTGCAGCGCGGATCCAACCCGTTGAATACCTCTGGTTCTGGAAGTGCATTTCTGTCTTCATTAAGTCCTTACATAAAGAGTTCTAGGCCTGTAACTAAGCCATCCCACTATCACATGTGATTTGATTCAGTCCAAAAAAAATAAAGGAAAAAAAAGACTGCGTACATGATTACTTTAAAGTGAAGGAACTACTCATCCCATAAACCACTGCAAATGATACCAGCCTTTAATAGGTTTTTCTGCCTCATGCAAAGCAGAGAGTCACACAAATGATGTGTCACGCAGTTATCTACAGGACACGCCACATAGGGAAATAATGTTTTTGCTCATGTCCCCTCAGGATCTGTTTTCAAATGACATCTCTAAACGAGATGAGATTTGTAGTAAATGGGTTCAAACTGCGTTTTGTCAACTACGGCTTATCGTGTGAAGTACAGTGTAGAGTAAAACAGATTCTGAATAATGTGTTAATGATGCATGGATCTATCCGGTCCTTGCACACCTTTTATGCCACAGGCCCTGAAGGAAAAGTGGAGGCCATGTGTCTCTGTATCGGGGACGCTTTAATTAATCCGGCATCTGCATAGTCTCACAGTAACATTTCATTCATCTGGAATTGCCAGAGAAACATGTGACTATTGTGTAGAAAATAAAGAACAAATCCAAGTCCTTGTCATGTCAGTAAATAATAGTCAAAAATCAATGCACCTTTATTTGACTCACTGAGGAGTTTTGCAGGAACTCACCGTGCACAGCGTCTCGAACTCTTTGTCAGACACGAAACCTCCGTCCAGGCCGAACAGGAAGATGGAGGCGTAGGACAGCATGCCCCCCAGGATGATCAGGTTGTTCATGTAGGGACTGGACATCTTGATTAGCCTGCAGATCAGAACAGATTAGGACAGAAAGGAATGAAGTAGAACGGGGAGAGAGTGACTAAACGCTTATTTATGATACTGCTCCTCCTCACCTGTGGTTGCGGTTCTTGATGTTGAAGAAGAGGAAGGCCCCGGCCATCAGCATGCCCAGTATGGTGATGGTGGACAGGATGCTGTACAGGGGCACGTTGATGTGGCGCCGCTGCAGACGCACAAACGTACGATCCTTGGGAGGCTCCACGCCTACAAGGACAGGAGGAGGAACGCGTTGTTATATCATCAGTAAATGAATGATCCTGGAGCATCATGGGAGCAATTCATAATAATTCACTAGTGTACCTGCACATTATTACAAAGCACACATCCGCATTATTAGTCCTGTAGTTGTGAGTTTTAAACATTATCGACCCCCTTCACTTATAAATCTGCTGCTTAGTTTAGTCTTGGTGGAAGAGGTGGAACCACACATTTTATTGTTAAACTGTCAAGACACGCGGCTACACATGACACAATCTATACACTTTTGATTTCCCGTATTGATCATGCTTTAATTGGTGGATTCTTCCGCCTCTTTTAAATCCTTTTCTTTGCAGACGTCCAGTAATTCGAGACTCATTTCCTGCTGCTCAGATTCCCCTGGTTGAGTGCACGTATCTCTGTGCACCACAGGCCAGTTACTGTGGTCGCACCGTGCACTTTCTTATCTCCGGCTCTATTTTTCCTGCTGCCGCTGTGCCGATCGATCGTAACGGCATCGCCTTACACGTCTCCGCTTGCTGCGGTGGGGGAATGTGGACAGGAGCATTTCACACAGCGGGGTCTGAGAGTTTCTGTGTGCGGCGGCGAGAAGATGGAGAAAGACAGAAGTTGGAGACGCGAGGGGGGGAAAGCCGTGTGCGGGTGGAGGGAGGGAGGTGAACAAATTACAAAGTGTGTCAACACAAGCAAACATGGGAAGGGGTGAAAAATATGGAGTGGTGAATAATTTAGCTGAAAGAGGACAGTTTAAAGTGGTGAAGGAGAGTGGAGAGTCCCTCCACAGTGTGTGTGTGTGTGTGTGTGTGTGTGTGTGTGTGTGTGTGTGTGTGTGTGTGTGTGTTTGTCGCTGCAGAAGGGACTTTGGCATCAAGTGAACGAAAGATAAAAGAAAGAAGCGAATGCTGACACGGCGCGACATGGGCCTTTAACGTATTTACGTGTATATAAATATAATATGCTTAGATTTTACTTATACTAAAACATGGAAATAAAAGCTACGTGTGAAAGCGGATGAGGATAAAGATATACCTTTAAAGATTGAACAGGAACAAGATGTGAGGTTCTTGTATCTAAGTGCCTTTGCATTGTGGGTGATGTGTTACTCACGTCATAGAATAACTGAGTTTGCACCTTAAAATTTGGCACCAGTCAAGTAATACATACAAACATAAGTAATTTATGTCACTTTTGATGCAAAGTTGACGCGTCTTTGCTATAAAAACTTGGAAAAAACCAAGACAAATAATCATCACGATTGCATAAACATGGCATTCATATCTTACTTGTAGCTCTTAGGCCTGTTATACATACATATATATATATATATATATGTATATGTGGTCCATACCTTGGAACCTGATGGAGTTGTTGATGAGGTCCAGCACGTCTGCGATTGCATTGTACTCGCCCACCTTCACTTCCTGGCCCTCTGCGTAAGAAAAGAACACGCGCCAGTGACACTTTGCATAAAACTCCCGATGCAAAGATAAAACCAACGACAGAGAATCTTATTCCAACAGTAGTTGGACACGGTGAAGAACAGTCTGGCAACTCGCTGAAAGTCTTACACAGAGCTTTTAATCACAAGGGGATCATCCAAAACCCATTAGTGAGAACAAAATATCCATCAAAATAAGGCGCTCGGAACGATTATTCTTTACGATTGTGCAGTGGTAGCAGTTTAATATGGACAGGATATTGTTTTCCTGTCCTCAATCAATTATCCCTTTGTTGTAGCAGCAGGAAAACAGAAAGGTCAGTGAGGAGCAGACTCATTTAACCTCGGACCTTCTGCGTTCGTCTTCTTTGTGGAGGAACAGCCACATGCGTCTGCGCCGTTTCTCCCTCATGTGTGAATGTAGTTTTGGGTTTTTTAGCCGAGCTGCAGCCGAGTGGAGAGAAATCACTTTAGTAATTTCAGCATCAACTCAGCTTGCCTGGAACCTCGGCCGATGCGATACCAGAGAAGTAGAGCCGAGTCGATTCGAGCCGGTACCATGTAATGGTAACAGCAGAGTGTGTGTGTGTGTGTGTGTGTGTGTGGGGGGGGGGGGGGGGGGGGGGGGGGGGTGGCAGATTATTCTCAAACAACCTGCTCCTTCTTCTGGTGTGCGCGCACCAATCCCTCCGCCTCCTCCCTGTTATCACTCCCGCGGACCCCAATGAACTCCTCTGCATTGTCCTTCACTCGGGAGGAAAAACGGCAGATAACATCGGCTAATGCGGCATCACAGGACGCCGCATCCCCCCCCCCACACACACACACACACCCCCTCCTCTCAGCCAATCCACCCCTTTTCATCTGCAATTCTGGCATCAAAGCGTCCGTGAATGTTGATCACGTTAGGCCGACCGTGTGTGTGTGTGTGTGACCGTCCGGTACACGACGTGTGCACATCAGGACGTGAATTTTCTCGAAACCTCACGGGGATCAATGAGCGTGTTTCTCCTGACCACCTCCTTTGTTCGGATCTAAACAATTGTGTATCAGCGCTCCTCCTCTGAGACGCTAAAATACTATCTGAGCACTCCCACAGGGGGGGGGGGGTATTGATTTGTTCAGCGGCCTGATAAGACTCAACCTGCCGCTCAGCCTGCGCGGCGACATTTCATGCCTTCTCATTTGATTAGTCCGTTTTAAAGCGGCACTGCAGAACTTTCATGTAGAAATGGAACATGTGAGCCACACAAGTTATCCCGCCGCCAGGAGGGGGAGACAAAAGTTCACTGTGAGTTTAATAAATGCTCATTATACAACTCTTAAGTTCTACAGGATTAATGATAAAAGGGGACTTACAGGCTGTGTTTTCCTATTGAAAGATGTTGCACAAATAGATTTAAACCCACGGATCTTTTGAACAAGTATTGTCTGAGTAGCTGCAGAATTATTAGCCAACTTCTATGAGGGAAAAAAAACACAGAACTGAGCCGAACAGTTAGACTGGGCGTCGTGTTCCTTCATTACTGTGAACATGTGCAGTTTATTTTAGCCAATCCCACATACATTGTGCTGTAAATACTCCGCTGGGCACCAAAGACGTGACTGAAAAAACAAGCCTTAACATTTGCTAAAAAATGACTATTGTAGGAGTCGCCTGAAAATTAAACTATGCTGAATATTTCTCACAGATTTTAAAGCTCTACTTGATCTTTTTATGGCATTTGCTGAGACAACAAACACATTGTTAGCCTCTTGTATAGAGTCTCGTACTGTTTCATACTGTGTAATGCCTTGTTATGTCCTTTTTGGTAGATTTAGACCTGTCGATACTCGCTCTCGATGCAGTTGCACTGATGTTTTCTTGGTTGTAGTTGTCAAAACGCCTTGATTTAACACACTAAACAAACACTTAGGAAACATAGTCTCATGGCAGATTGAATACTCCAAATGTCAAAGTTTGCATTTACCAGAACGCACTTACAGTAAAATGAATCTAAAAGCATCTTTTATCGCTGCAACCTGAGCTGCCTCCACAGCCACGTGTGCAGATGTGATTAGTTCACATTAGTCTTTGATCAAGCTCATTTTTAATGTTTCTCACGTCAGATATGCAAAAACAGAGGAGGAATTGCTGCTTCATTGAAAAACATTGGCGCTAGAGTTCAATGATATATATGCATGTGAGCTATTTAAGTTGAAAGGACTGGGATAAGACTATTGCCTGGAGGTGAACTGGCAGCAGTGAGGGTGTTGTTAGTTCACATTCCTGCACAAGATGATAGAAAAGCAGGAAATTAATTCTTACTTGAGGGGTTTCATGGATAGTAAATCATATCGTGTATCTCTGAAGACGCCAAACATCTTAACCTTTTACTCTCACATATCCTGACTGCTCTGATACACCGTATTTATTACAGCGCCTCTCCTCTGCTTTAGGACAAACGCCATGTTTCCTTATCTACCGACGCCTGGTAGTGAGCGACTGTGATCAGGACCTCCGGTGGTGAGCCAGCTATCTCTTTATCCCCGCCAGAAACAGTGGGAATGATGGGAATGAGAGCCACGCAGCCCCTCGCCAGGAACGGCTGACAGGTGAAAGCGAGGGATCAGAGACTGAGAGGAGATGATAGGGTCGCGTCGGGGATCGCCGCCTGGTGAAATATTCAAGCCGGGGCCGTCCCTCCGCTGCTCTCAACCCGACTGAGGCTCTTAGTGTGTCAAAAGGATGACAAATACACAACCCCTGACAGGTGAAAAAGAAGTGATAGAGTGAAGGTTAAGGAGGGATGGAGGTGGATGTAGAGGGACGGAAACAGACAATGTGTGTGTGTGTCACAAACAATATTAACGTGCCTCCAGCTGAAACTATCCCATCTTCCCTATTAATCGTTCAAACGTTTTGTGACGGCATCCTGTCTCTGTTGATGCTCCTCCCGCTGTTCCGCTCTCTCATGTAAATAACTGGTATAAACAGGAAGCCTGATGTGCACAAGTAGTGGCTGCACCCAAACGACGTAAGACGACTCTAGCTCCGCCCTGGATCCGTGCATTCCGTGTTCAATAGCAATCAATAGGTTAGTAATGATTAAGTGTGTGATACGTCCTGCAGGATCTCCCATTTTATCAAACACACCAGCGTGTGCATGCACAGACACACTCTCTGTGTGCTTGCACACACACACACACACAGAGCGTGATGTAAGCAGCCAGAGGGATCAAACCCCTCTGCAGTGAGGCAGATAAGATGGCGAGGCGGCGAGGGCTGAGCAGCACCACGCCGCGTGCTACATACAGTCTGGGGACCCTTGGGGCTGGGAATCCCCTACATGGAGATGCAATCTCTGGCTTTTTTTTTTTTTTCTTTCCTCCCACACACACACACACACACACACACACACACACACACCGCAGACCCCTGCAGCACGACGCGATGCGAGGAAGGAGCAGTGAGGTTTTACATCAGGGCCTTCACGCTGCACACCTGCACTCTGTCACTGCAGAGGCCATCAATCACTGGAAAGCAACACGGGTCCTGCAATGTGGAGCTTCATGTTGCCTACAAACACAGACTCACAGAGAGAACATGCACCTCCATGCAGAAAGTCCTGTCTGACTCATCATGTCTGATGAACAGACATTAACCAATAATGGCTGTTCTCTCCAGTAAAACAACTAACTCGATAGATGTGTGCACATCCTTTCCCATGGATGTGAAGTTTTATCTAAACTCTGCTGGCAAGAAGCCATTTGACCACATCAACCATGGCATCAACCAATCCTACATTTACAAAACTACATTGACAGTTTCATTCAACACAGACAAGCAGTAGTTGGCAGTGATGTTGGGTCAATGGGTCCAAATGCAAAAACAAATGTCCATGCTATATGATGCAACATTTCCCATTTAAAGTTGACTACATAAGCCTTTAATGTGG